>CM038795.1:110850383-110990066 GCA_021764765.1 Vicia sativa | reverse complement strand
CTCATTAACACCTTTCGAGAATTTCGAAATCACGGTTTTTGCTTCCATGAATCTTGATTGAGGAAAAAAAATTTTCAAGAATTTCTCCTCCAAGCGCATTCCAATTTGTCACCGTGTCTTGTGGTTGGTCGAATACCAATCCTTTGCTTTCCCTACCAAAGAGTGAGGAAAAAGCCTTGAAAATATTGCTCTTTTGGAAGCCGGAGCTCGGCACTCGCAATTTCATAGAAATTTGTAAGGTGGGTGTATGGATCTTCATGGTCATGACCATGAAAAGGATTGCATAAAGTTGGAGCAATCTGTCTTCATCTCCGTGAACCTCGCATTGGCTGGCGGAAAATTGGCAGTGTGGGAGGCTATTTATACAAGGCCCTCTCGGTGGTGGTGGTTGATCCGCCATAATGACTTCTCCTAACACGGGTGGTGTAGAAGTAGATGATTCTCCTCTTACTTGTCTTTGCCTAGCTAGTCTTTTCCTTCGTTTAGCTTTATTAAGTCTTCTTCTTAGTCCTTTTAATTTGGATCGAATAGGGTTGATCGGCCGGAACTTACCTCGCATAAACTATACTGCGAAAATTCTAGCCACACAAAAAGAAACAAAGAGAGATTAATTAGAAAAATTATCTTAAAACACACACTATTGCAATACTTGCAATATCAGCGTAATCCGTAGCAGCGCCATTTTGTTGTTAGTATATTTGATGAATAAAGTATTTCAATTATCGTATCCATAGGGATTGATGTGATATTGCCGTCGTTCAATAGTTAAAGCGTATTTTAAGATTAAGTAACACAAGGATTTTGTTTTCTAACTACAAGTATCATAAATTTCACTCAAGCAACTTTTGTTTCCTTTTTCAAAGAGAGATATGTTTGGATTCAAGAGAGTTTGAGTTGTTTTCAAATGATAAAAGCATGTCAAGATTAGTTTCATTAACCTAATTTCATATAAATTCAATTAACCAAGTGGATGAACTAGTTGATGGATGATATAATTATGTATCCTCTCAATCTTATTGATTTCAAACCAAGATTGTGAGTTTTATCATTTAAATCTTTAAATGATTTCTCACTACAACTATTGACATGATAATAATGAAGTTCAATACAAGTAAACAGTAACTCACAAATCTATTTATAGCATTTGTTCATTAGTGGAGAAATATCCTAGGTCAACTTTGAAACATACTTTTTCAATCATGGTTCAAAGTGTTAGTGTTTTAAGTTGGCATTAATTTTGGTAAAACTAGGCTTTAACAATGTCATGATAAATGTCATGACATTCAGAGATTGAAGATAAATCCTCTTAAGGATGTTAAAGAGACACTCGAGCGGGAAGCTAAGGCGTGGCGCGAATTGCGCGAAAGCGATCGATGTCATAACGAGATGTTATGATATTCAATGTGACATTACGTGCGAATCATTTTTCTGATTTCGGGAAGTTTGTTGAGCTGCTAAATATTGTTTTTACATTGTTAGAAAGCATGCTCACGTGGCTATAGGTTAATCTTAATTAAACCTAAATTGGTTGTTGAAAAGACCATGTTTTTAGGATTAAATTAAGTGAACCACAACTATCTTTATAGAATCCCAAAGCGAAGTTTCGGGACGCTTCTATAAAGGAATTAACCCTTACAATTGTCTTTAGCCTTGGATTATAATGAAGAGATAGCGACTTATTTGTGTATTAGGATTTACAACGTTGGTATTTGTAATTCTAGTTTCTCTTGTGAGCCAAGCAACTATCAATTGATAAATGCATTGGACTAGGATTTGTTTGTAAGGTGAGTTTATCACTCGAGCTTTAAAACACAGTGTTTGTCTCTTGATTGAAAGCTTTGAGCGAGATCGAGATAGTTTATTGAAGTGTCTTCACAATTCAATTAGTCGATATAGGTTGATATCCTTCTTTGTGATTGAGGGGAGTAGTGGGTACTCTAATCTAAGTAGGACTTAGGTTGAAGTTGCATTAGGTAGGTTTTAAGTGAAGGAGATAAAGCTGGTTGGTTTATTCAATTAATTCTACTAATAATTAATTTCCTCTGGCTTGGTAGCCCCGGATGTAGGTGTAGTTAGACAGGCGGGTAAACAACTTATTGTGTTCTTCTTGCTATTTATATTTCTTGTGTAAATTGTTAGCAGTGTCGAGATAGTGTGTCATAACATTCCTGCATCACGTATACGCTGCGAAATTCACAAAGCATCAAAAGATAGTATAACAAAGATATTCAACATATATATTTCATCAACCAAGTTCATACACCAAGATTAAAATAAATACATAAAAGTTAGGTCAACTACCTCTAATCTTGACACAAAAGATCTTAGCTACTCATTCTCATGGTTTTGTGTCGCACCCAAAATTACCCTCCGTTTATTTTTATAAAATTATTGGCTCATCGTCGAGCTTTCCAAGAAAATATGGGACTTAATTACATTGACAATTAGTATAAGGGACTCTCGTATTCATTTGAGGTTGGTTTTCTTGGTCACGTAATTTCCTGCGGGCTTTAAGATTGTACACTCGACGTTCTTCCGTGCTTGTCATCATCTACATTCTTTGGTTTACGTGAAAGAAAAGATGTCGGATTCGAGAATGTGAATGACATGGTGATTCTCGGATGCGTCCTCGTGTGCCGCTTGCATCAGTTAAAGTTTGGAGCAAAATCGTCCGTTGGTTTATGATTACTGATTTCTATATGCGTATTTTGTTGATGTTTTATCTACCAATGGGAGTTTGATTGAGAATCGGGATAAATATCGCTTCTTCAAAAGCATCATTGGCAAGGTTTGGATTTTAAAAGTAGTTCTTGTTGGCTTTGTCGTTTTGTTTTAGAATGGTGGGCATTTCTAACTCAAATTTGAAAAGGAAGTTCAAGTTCTCGAGCCAATTAGGATGTTGGTTTATGATTTAACAAGTTGGTCGTAAGTGTGAGTTCAAAGGAAATTTTGAATTCCACTAAAGACGATGTGAAATAAATTATCGGATTTTCACAACAACTCGAATGTTCAAGGTTATAAATTCAAATTCTAAGTCCTAAGTTTGCACAACTTTGGCAAGTTGAATTTTGAACACCATTGGATCAATTTTATTGAATGTTCTAAAATGCGTAAGTCCATTCAAAGGTTTATTACGAGTTTTGGAAATTTTGCCAAGACTTGTTTCATTCAAAGGTCACTATGGGACAATTTAATCAACATTTCAAAGGATCGTCGAATATGGAACGATTATGCTATACGATTCAAAGATCGGAAAATATTCAGAACAAGTTTGCTTCTTTCTATTTCTAGTTTCAATTTCTTCACAAAAAGAGAAAAGAAGGAAAAGTTCAACTTTGGAAATTTGAATCCAAGTTTTCATTTATGTCAGGAACATTACAAATTGCTACGAGTTTGATTTCAAATTACAATTTTGTTACAAAAAGCAATTCTAAAACCTACAATTCTAAAATCTACAAAATTGCTAAAGTTCCCTAAACTGATGCCACGATCTCCGGTTGTTTCGAACACGTTGTCGTCCTCCGAAGCGTTTCTTCATGAGTAGTTATTCCTCTTCATCTCCGTGCCGTGTTGTCCACCATTCCTTGCCACATGAAAAAGAAAAGGAAAATCAATTAGTAAGCATAATTGAAACATAACATAAAACAGTGCAAGAAATTAAAAGGATTATGTTTTGTCGAAGGTCATCATTAGGCGTTGGCGGGAATCAGGTTTTGGAATGATAGGCCTCATAATCGAAGATTAATCATCGGCGAATGCTTGCTCGCAAATCACGGCTAGCAGGTTCACAGAACAGTAATCGATAGCGACATTTTTGAACTGCAAGCATATAAAATGACATTTTGATAGCATACTAGCGACAATGATTCTACGGGCAGCAATGAGTCGAGCGGGGACAATTGAGAAATCGAGAGAAAAAGAATATATGACAGTTCAAAATTAAGGCAGTGAGTCTATACCGGTTCACAACACATTTCTAGCAAAGCGAGCGGTATAGTATCTATCGATTCGACATAACAATAGCAAACATAAAGGCAGAGCGTGGTATCGCATACATAGTTATCATAACTAAGGCGGCGGGGACAATCTAAGTAAGAAGAAAAGAGGTAAGAGCATAGCAAGCCTCAAAAGTAAATGACAAATACACAACAAGTCCGGCATGTATCAAAGTGGCAGGGGCAGTGAGAACTCGAGAGGAAAAAGTACAAACGACATGGTCATTGACAAGCGATACAAGACAAAGCCAATTGAGAGGAAAAAGTACAACAGAGCATGGAAACAGTCGGGCGGGAAAAGCATGGTGTTAAGATACTAACACAAGCAAAAGTGGCGAGGAACAAGCTAAGATCGAGTGCATATACATTCGGGACAAGGCTAAGAAAAGGGGCGGCATTGTTTAGAAAAAGGAGATAACACAAAACAAAAGAAGGAGAGGTGTAGTATACATTTCACCACCATCACCAAAATCGAAAAACACAAACAGTTCAAAATACGGAAAACATATAGACAAAGCAATGACAATAAATCATCATTTCCAACCTAAACACCTTGAGACATATATTTTTGAAATTACGTTCGACAAGTAGAGAAAAGAGAAGAGAAAGAATCGAACGAACTCACCGAGCAAGCATGCAGCGCGTCTCAAGACCACTCGCGGAATCGGATTCAGGCTAGGGTTCTTTGTCCACTTTCCATTCAATCTGTCAAAACAAACCACAAACAATATCGAAATCAAGCAAATCGAAACCCATGTAAACATACAGCAGATCGCAAGCGTGTGGAGAGGCGCGATGAATCGGTGAAAACACGATCGCGGCCATGGCGAAGGAAGCCGGGCCGTCGGCGGCCGTGAGAGGAGAGAGGATCGCGGCCGCGTGATAAGATTGGTGAGCGGCGGCGAGTGAGAGCAGGAGAGTCGTGAGAGAGAAATGGTGATGAGGGTTTGAGTGAGAGAGGCGGTACACGATGAAGATAGGAAAACAGTGTTTTCTATTTTTCTAATTCTTTTCCTTTTTCTTTTCAAACAAAACAATATAAAATAATTAATTTGTTTGTTTTTAATTATTTTATGATGGTGTACGGTGGTGACAAGTGTCACCACCTTTGTTTTAAAATAAAATTTTCTCTTATTTCTTTTTTTATTTTATTTTCTTCATTTTTTTGTTTAATTTTTAAGAAAAAATGTGAATTAAAAAGTTGGTAAAAAATATGATAATATGTCGCTTGGGCCGGTTGAAGCATTTTCGAAGAAAAAGGATCTGACGCACCTAAATCGCCAGCAATTTGACGAATTTTGCGGAATAATCAAGTTCAGATGGATTTCTTTGCATGCCGTCCAGAACCACGACAATCAGGCTATTTCTAAATTTCTTTCTATTTCAATTAATTTATTTCGTAAATAATATTCTTGTTGCGATGTAATAAATAATTGTTGGATCTGATAGTTTTTGTTTGACGACTTATCGATTAAATTATTAGCCGATTTTTCATCAAACAGAAAAAATCACATCTAATAATTATTTAAATTTTCGATTGTATTGTATGGTTTTGTCTGTTTATTTACTCATTCAGTACTTATTCACCAATGTACCACTGTGCCACACTAAAATTAAAATCAATTCGATTTCATCTTGATTGGCTCATCTGCCGATTTCTTAAAGGGTCTCATGGTTGGGGATGGGCATCCTCCGCGAGATGAGTTGAAGCCCTTGTTGCTTCAATCGATCATAACCGAAAAACATTGGTCTATACCAATTTTCCATGCACGGGGTCTCATGGTTGGGGATAGGAGCACCTATTCTCACGAGGTTAATTAAGTCCATATACTGATTAATCATAACCCGCTTCCATTTTCTCTCGACCGCGCATCGGAATGCTTTCATAATCTAAAGTTCTAAACCTCGATCCAGCGTCGAGTTGCTTCAAAACATTTTCATAAATACTCTACTTCCCCTCCTCCCAAACATATGGTAGTCGGTCGATATCGACCCTCGACCGTATGTTTGGTGTGTCAATTAATCAGCGTGAACCATGTTTCACCTCACCTTTTCATAATAAAACTTTTGGGTAGAAAAAGATGATTAGGATGTTTGTCCACTCATCAAGTAATTGGGCGTTAGCAGTTGAGCGCTATGGTCCATACTTGTCTCACATAAAACAATTCAACTCATTCAAAACTCCTTTTATCGCTCATACGCGATCATAAAACTCTTCGAGATAAAGAGGTGCAATAGTCGTTTCAAATTGGCGAGGACTTAAGCTTTTCAAACAAACAAAACAAGTCCTAGTTCAAAGCATTTGAAGCGTCTAAATCTGATTTTCGAATAAAATCAATGCAACCAATTCAAACCTTTTTAAGAGGAACTACAGAGTTTTGACTTTCCCATTGCACAAGGGAATATGTAGGCCCGCGGTTCAAAAACCGTGCCAAACTCAAAATATCAGAATCAAATTTCTTTTCTCTTATAACTCAGAGATTAGCGAATATACACACACACGTAGAACTAAATGGGTCGAATCGATGGATGTAAAGAAGTCTAACACCTTCCACACATAGCAAACTCGATTCAATTTTTGGTCGTAGACCGTCTTATCCGCATCTTTGGGGTTTTATCTATATTTTCCCGTTCTTTTTTAGAACGAATAAAATTAGGTGGCGATTTCACTAGTTTTCGAGAATCGAAAAGATTTTTGAAAATCGAGCCGCTTCACTTTGCTTGCAAGATTTTTGGAGAAGATGATGAACATGGAAGAAAAACCAAGAAGAACAAGATTCAAATTGCAAATTTTTATTCCCTAGATTACAACAATGATGAGCAAAAGTGGGTTTCTAGCACAGAAAAGTGGGTGAAATCAGAGAGTTGGTGAGCAAAAGTTGGAGGCATGGGTCAACATCCTTTTTACGATTTGTGAGACCCGCGCTAAGCCCGCTCTTCAGCTAAGCGCGCATCTACAACCCTTGTATGCGCGTACATAACTGTCTTCTTCTTCAAAAATTTCTTCAAAAGTCCGAGAGCTCTTCAAGTTTCCTTGAATCAAGCTTGAGGAATCAATATCAAAAACCTACAATTTAAATGTAAACTAAGTTAAATA
The DNA here is from genome assembly GCA_021764765.1 of Vicia sativa. Taxonomy (NCBI): domain Eukaryota; kingdom Viridiplantae; phylum Streptophyta; class Magnoliopsida; order Fabales; family Fabaceae; genus Vicia; species Vicia sativa. Next base: position 110,982,974 of record CM038795.1, on the reverse strand, counting down.
ATATATTATAAACAAAAACTAAATAAAAACATAATTAGACCAAAATACTATGTTAAATACTAGTAATTAATCAAAGACATTGTAAAGGACCACAAAATGATCTACCAAATATCCACATTTTGGTCATATGAAACAAATCTATGTCTATCAATTCATTCATCATCATCTCCCAATCTTGGTCGAAGGGATCTCGTTTGTCTTTGGATTCTACTGAAGCGCAAATGTATTTTGTGAGGGGATATCACGTTTATCTGTGAATATTCCAAAAGGACGTAATGCCGTCTTCTCGTGATCTTGGGATTCACGATATTTGATTATACCCAGAGTAACCATCCAGAAACAATAATATTGTTGACCTGAGTCTTTCAACATTTGATCCATGAGCGGAAGGAAAATGATCCTTTCTAGTGGCTTTGTTAAGCCTTCTATAGTCGATGCATTCTCCATCCGTTACTTTTCTTGTCGACACTAATTCATCTTTATCATTACATATTGACGTCAAACCTCTTTTTTGGAACCACGTGCGGACTCACCGTGCTATCGAGATCGGATAAATCATCCGACTTCTAACAACGCGCGCCATTTACGGACTATTCCTACAGGCGCCATTTTGTTGTAGGAATAGTCCGTGGCTCAAGCATTACAGATTATCGTATCCACGAGTTGGTGTTGTATCGTAGTCTTTCAATAGTAAGCGTATTTTAAGATTTTAGTAACACAAGGGTTTGTTTTCTACACTACTAGTATCATGAGTTTCAACTAAACAACTTTAAAATCCTTTTCAAAGAGAATTATGTTTGGATTCAAGAGAGTTGGAGTTTGTTTTTAAATGATGGAAGCATGTCAAGATTAGTTTCATTAACCTAATTTCATATGTATTCTATTAACCAAGTGATGAACTAGTTGATGATTGCTATAAATACATATCCTCTCAATCTTGTTGATTTCTCACCAAGATTGTGAGTGTTATCATGTTAATCCTTGAATGATTTCTCACCACAACTATTAACATGATAAATATGAAGCTCAATACTTGTAAACACTAACTAACAAATCTATTCATAGCATTTGTTCATTAGTGGATGAATATCCTAGGTCTACTTTGAAGCATCCTTTTTCAATCATGATTCAAAGCATTAAAGATAGAAGAACAAAGATATTCAACATATATAAATCATCAACCATGTTCATACAGAAAGGGATTAAAAGAAATACATACTAGTTAGATCAACTACCTCTAATCTTGACACAAAAGAAAGCTTAGCTACTCATTTTCATGGTTGCTTTGGTTGCAGGATTGTTGGAGAAGATGAACATGGAAGAAAATCAAGAAGAACTATGTTTTTCTTTTCTAATTCTATACCTTAAAAATTACAACAATGATGAATGATGATGAAGAAGTGATGTTCACTTTCTTAACACAGCCCAAAGCCAGCTGGAAACAGGGAGTAGGTGGCTAAAAGGTAAAAGATGCATCCTTTTTACGATTTTAGCATGAGCCGCTTAAGCTTGGATTACCAGCTAAAGCGCCTCATCTTCTTGACTTGTGTGTGATATAAGCATCTTCTTCTTCCAAAAATTCCTTCTAAATGAATCATCCCAAGAGCTCTTCAAGTCTCCTTGAGTCCAAGCTTGAGGGAATCAATATTAAAAACCTACAATTCAAATGTAAACAAAGTTAAATAATATATTATAAACAAAACCTAAATAGAAACATAATTAAACCAAAATTCTATAATAAATACTACTAATTAATTAAAAGACATCGTTAAGGACCACAAAATCATGTACAAAATATCTACAATTTGGTCCTTAACAACTGGCAACACTGCATCATGTCCAAATGTGAGTCGAAATGGGGTAGTATTTGTTGCTTCTTTAGGAGACGTTTGACACGCCCATAAAGCTTGGTCTAGAGTTTTGTGCCAATTCTTTGGCTTTCGTCCCACATGTTTCTTTATCAAACCTATTATTACTTTATTGGTTGTTTCTACTTGACCATTCGCTTGGTCATAGTAGGGTGTAGATGTGAGCAACTTAAAACCCATTTCTTGTGCAAATTCTTGCATCTTTCGTCCTGTAAAAACTGAACCTTGGTCTGTTGTAATACTTTCTTGTATTCTAAACCTATAAATTATTTGTTTTTGGATGAATTCTATAATAGCCTCTTGATCAACATTCACTAGAGGTATTGCTTCGACCCACTTTGTAAAATGATCTATACCTACAACGATATACTTCTGTCCTTTGGACGAAGTTGGTCGAATTTCACCAATTAAATCTAATGCCCATCCCCTAAAAGGCCAAGGCTTAACAATTGAATGTAACTCACTTGCAGGAGCATGTTGGATGCCTGCACGAACTTGACATTCCTCACATCCTTTAGCAAATTATATGCAATCGTTAAGCACAGTGGGCCAATACATTCCATATCGAAACAGTAACCATTTCATCTTATGACCTGCTTGATGTGCCCCACATGCCCCACTATGTACGCTGGATAATGCTAAGTATGCTTCATTCTCTCCTAAATATTTGAGTAAGATTCCTTATGGGGTTTTCTTGAACAATTCGTTTCCTATAAGTACATAAGATAACGCTCTGTATTTGATCTTTTTCTCTGTATTTGTTGAAGGTTCCTTTAAATAATTTATTATCGGACTTCGCCAATCTGTATCAGCCAAAGCGTCTATGCTTAATACTTCGAATTCTCTTTTATTGGCATAGCCAAGTTTCGAATTTTCCAGGTCTAATGGTGACAACCTGGTAGCCATTATTCTCCCTTTTGCTTCAATGAAGTATTGAAGTTTTTCCTTGGATATTTTATATCCTGAGGCTATTTGAGCCAAGTCATTTGCCTCTTGATTACTAATTCTGGGAATATGTTTAATATCTACATACTCAAATCTCTTGAGTAATCTATTAGCAATAATAAAATACATGATCAAGTTTTCCTTTATGCACTTGTATTCCTTTGTTATTTGTTTGATGACCAACTCTGAATCCCCTCTAATTTCGACTCTAGTTGCCCCCAATTCCAACAAAGCTTCAAGTCCAGCAATTAATGCTTCGTACTCAGCTTCATTATTCGAACAAGGAGAGTCTTCTAATTTATACTTGAATTTGTTGGAATTCCCTCAGGAGAAATTATAAGAACCCCAACTCCACTTCCTTCTTTGTGTGTTGAGCCATCGAAAAATAACTTCCATGGTTGGACTTCAACATAATTTAATGTGAAGTCTTCACTCAAAGAAGAGTGATCCACTATGAAGTCTGAAACTATTTGACCTTTCATGGCCTTCAATGGCTTGAAGGCTAAATTGTATTCTGTAAGCGCTAAGGTCCATTTGCCAATTCTGCCATGCATTATTGGCTTTGAAAGCATATGTTTAATTACATCAAAATGTGATGAAACATAAACATCAACTGGTTTTATATAATACTTAAGTTTTGTACATGAAAAATATAAGCAGAGACATAGTTTCTCTATAGTACTATATCTAGTTTCTACTTTATTTTAGACCCTACTAAGATAATAGACGGCTCTTTCGATGCCATCATTATTTTCTTGGGCCAACATACTACCTATAGTTACATTAGAAGCAGATATATACAATCTCATAGGCTTATCCCCATAGGGTGGCGCTAGTATGGGAGGATGCATCAAGTAAGCTTTGATCTTCTCGAACGCCTCTTGATGTTCTTCCTTCCATTCGAAATTCCCTTGGTTGAGACGAAGGAGTGGAGAGAATTCTTGACTTCGCCCACTCAGGTTAGATATGAATCTTCTTAGAAAGTTGATTTTACCTAAGAGAGATTGTAACTCCTTCTTTGTTGATGGAGGTTTTGTCTCCACAATCGCCTTCGTCTTATTTAGGTTAATTTCGATCCCCTTCTTATGGACCACAAAGCCCAGGAAGTCACCAGCTTGCACAAAGAAGAAGGCACACTTAAGAGGGTTCATCTTTAAGCCATGTTTTCTCATTCTTTCGAATGATTGGCAAAGACGATTTAAATGACTCTCATCAGATACATACTTTACGACTATGTCATCTATATAGATCTGCATGAATGACTCAATGAAGTCATGAAATATGGTATTCATTGCTCTTTGATATGTTGCCCCATCATTTTTTAGCCCAAAATGCATAACTACCCACTCATAGGTGCCCAAGGCTCCTGGGCATCTAAAATCTGTTTAGGGAACATCATCTTCAGCAATGAAAATGTGGTTATACCCATAATACCCATCTAACATACTAAAGTATTCGAAACCTGCAGCTAAATCAATTAACATTTCTACTATAGGCATGGAATACTCATCCTTAGGGGTTGCAGTATTTAAATCCCTAAAATCTATGCAAATTCTTAAAGAACCATTTTTCTTAATAACAGGTACTATGTTAGCAAGCCATTCAACATACCTTGTGGTCCTTATAAACTTGCATCGAAGGAGTCTTTCGATTTTCGCCTTTATTTTTGAGAGGATTGCTGGGGCGAACCTTCTAGACATCTGTTTGATGGGCTTCTTGACATCCTTAATTGGAAGCCTGTGTTCTACCAGTTCCCTCTTTAAACCAGGCATCTCGTCATAGTCCCACACGAAGCATTCTTTATTCTATTTGAGCATTTCGACCACTTTGCCTTTTAGACTGGGACTGAGTTTTGCACTAATGTACGTAACTCTTCTTTCGACACCATCTCCTATGTCAACTTCTTCCAGTGGATCCTGCGCTAGCATCTTCGTGCTTGTTGATTTTGGATCCCTTTCGAATCCTAGGGGCTCCTAATCATAAATTCATCTAGCCTGAGATCCAATGGTTCTGAAGTTTGTCCATCAAAGGGTGGAGATTGGTGGCTATCCGTAGGACTTGTTGTATCTAATTTTTTTTTTGTTTTCTTTTTATCCGTGGCTTCGACAACCACGTTTTTTATTTCGGCTTCGAGAGCCGTTTTCCTTTTATTCTCAGCCAAATAGGCCGAAATATTTTCGAAAAAAGTAGCTTCAGTCATAGTTGTCTCCGTCTCCCCAGCCAGTTGGTCGTATGGTCGAAGTCTCTTCAATTTCCTGTCCGTCCCACATAATCTCCCTATCCCACTGGAAACCATTAGGACGGAGAGTCAGGGAATACAAAGCATTCTCATTAGGTTCGAAGTATTCTTCAGGAGGGTTACATGGCCCTATATTGGCCATATTCCCTATTAAAATTTCTCTTGTCTACGTGATTAATTTCTGCCATGTAATAGCTCTGATCTGCTTCTATATTCTCTACAATCCCATCATCTCTCGATATAGCTAATCTCTAGTGCATTGATGAGGGAACTGCGCCAACGACATGGATCCACTCTCTACCAAGTAAGAGATTGTAATTCGCTTTTGCAGCAATAACCATAAACATAGTTGGCCTTGGATAGAGCCAACTGTTAAATCAACTTGTACCACGCCCAGGGTCTGTCCTACTTTTCTTTCATAATTTGATAATACCATATTATGAGGTCTGATATCTGAGTCAAACATACCTATCTTCTCCAGCATGAAATGTGGCATCAGGTTGACAACAACACCACCATCTACCAGAACTTTATTCACGCCATATTGCTCCACTTTCGCTCTGATGAATAAGGGTTTCAAGTGATTCCTCATTCCAGCGTCTGGTCTTTCGCAGAAGGCATTCTGTTCTTCGTCTGCCCTATTATTCATTACATAGTAACATATTGGCCTATGTTTGGCCATTTCGTCATCATCGTTTTCCTCACTTGTATCAACTTCTGTTTCTTGATTATACTCATAAGGCAACACAAAAACAACATTGCAGTTTGCATTGAAAAAAGATTCTCCCTCTAACTCGAAATCATCTGTCATCATTTCTTCCTCGTTCACAGCTATCTTTTGTTCTTTATCTTCACCAATTTCTTTCTTGGGTGAGAAAAGCCTCCTGGATACTGGAGGTTTGCCCCTAGTTTGGACTATTGATGCAGGTTTGTTGGTTCTTGATTCTCCCACTTCCATGGACTTCAATTCTCTCTCAGCCTTCTTATTTCTTTGATGTCTGCGCCACTGGGATCGAGACATAGGGTTCTTCCCTTTATAGTTTTTAAATCAGATCTCTTCTCTTCTTTTTATATTAAACTGCTTTCTGTATGCCATCACAGTTTTGCCTCCCTGATCAAAGCTTCACCATTTTCCCTTCCCTTTGTCAGCTTTTACGTGCAGCCATTTGTCAGTACGAATTTCTGCAGGTAGTTTGAAAGAGACTCTTTTCAGGTAGCCAATTTGTTTACAGTAATTTCTAGCAAACAACCGCTAGTCTTCCAATTACTGGTTATTACAGGATCGACTAGATTGATCCTAGGACATGTGTCATAATTCAATTTCATGTTTATATCCATTGTTTTACAGATTTTTATCTTTTAATATAAAACGTAGAACTCTTAAAACATTTCTCTAAATTTGTCTAGGAAGATACACTAATTGAATGATTTGTAGGCTAATAATTGGCTTTGATTTAAACTAGAAATTTGACAATTAAATGCAGGACTGTGTAATGCGAAATAGATAAAATATAAAGGATTTTAACAATGAAATAAAGACTTCTGGAAATCTAAGGTGTTTGACTGAACGAAAAGAACAATAAAGTAAAGTTTTCTGGAAAATAAAGTGTTTGAACGAAACAATAAAATTCAGAAACAAAGAAACTGTAAAGGCGAAGTAAATTTAAAATAACTTGAATTTAAATTATGAAAAGGCGTTGTGATGATGTTCAATATGTACATGTTATCTTGAACTCTTTTACCTAGATCACGGTAATTTGAGTATGTGAGATTTTCTAGTACACAAGTGAACACACCAAATTCTAACATTAGAACACCTATTTATAGTATTTCGACCTTAACGGCCTTGCTCTAAAATTACACCATGTTCGAAGCATGCATGCCTCTTTCGTTTATTGGCCTCCACGCGTCCTCTGCAAATGGCGCCTTTTATTTGAATTTCGAATCTAACGCTAGCGAAGTGGATTTTTGTTTCTTTCGATTCTCATAAGTAATTCTCCCTTGGACCGCTTCAGCTCTTGAACTAAAGCTCTTTATAATTAAAACATGGAGATTCAAAAATTGAAACCCACACCTTGCTCGAAATCGAAAGGTTTAGAGTAACAACTCTAATTTTTCTAACCAATCATTCTTTAATTCAACACACTTTGCTGATGCCAATTTGTTTTAACTTTTAGACTCTATTTGAAATAGGTATTGACGTCAACATCTCTTTATCGAAATTGCCGGCTAACAGGTGTAAGGGCACTACATTGTCTCATTTGTTGGTGGATAATGGCTATACTCTGAACGTCGTACCGAAGAGTGCTCTCGACCGACTTGATACTGAAGAAGTGGTCATGAAACTCAGTGACATAATCGTGAGAGCTTTTGATGGTTCGAAGAGAATAGTACTTGGAGAGCTCAACCTGCCGATCAAAGTGGGTTCCCAGACTTTTGATTCTACTTTCTTTGTGATGGGCATTCGTCCAACTTATTCTTGCCTGCTCGGACGCCCTTGGATATATGGGGCAAGCGCTGTTACCTCTATCCTGCATCAGAAGTTTAATTACCCAGTGAAGGGGAAGATCGTTATAGTATGTGGAGAAAAAGAATACATGGTAAGCCATCTGCAGTCATTCTGATACATTGAAATGGAAGGCAAATTTATCGAGACTCCCTGTCAAGCTTTCTATGTAGTTCCACGAGTCACGTCTGCCGACTCTCTTGTCACTCCTAATGTTACTAGAGCTCCACCAAAGATGGCATCACTAAAAGATGTCAGAGTTGTAGTTAAAGAAGAAGGTAGTACCGTACAGGGTCTCAAAATTTTCACGATTAATTTATGGCTAACTAATAAAATATTTTCCAATTTAAATCGTGATTTATAAGGCCACTAAATTGTGACTATCCTATACATGAACTCCAAAAACTTGAAACCGTATTGAAGGATAGAATCACATGTATTTATTATTCTTAAAAACAATCATATATGTTTTTCATATACTCCCTTTATCTCAAAATAAATGACTTTTTAGCTATAAAAATTTGTCTCAAAATAATAGTCACTTTAGTTTCTCAATATAACTTTTATCAATTTTACCCCTTATCTACATTGTTTTCAAGATATGATAATATATAATAATCAATAGTAGATAAGAGTTAGTTTGTAAAAATATTACCTTTATAGACTCAATCGTTACTTTTCTTAATATGTGTGCAATAATCTTAAACGATTTTTAATTTGAGACGAGTGAATAGAACTACTCCAATTAATCATAATATAATTTACATGTAACTGTAATATCTTGGGACCAGTTCTCTATTTGAGCACATTAGCATTTAAACGATTAAGCAAGAACTGTGTATGATGAATTTTCCTCAAGTAGAAGCTAGCTACATCCAAATTCTGTTGAGAGAGATAAAAGATGGAGTGCAAGAAAGCAGTGTCAGTCAGCATTTTTTGTGTGTACAACACATGACAGTAATGTCTGCTTCATACGTAATAAATGTGAAAGCGAGTTGATTTGGTTGGTTTAATAAAATCAAATGCATTACATGACACACCAACTTGTCTGGCTCTTCGTTTGTCTCTTATTGGTACAGCATAGCAGTGACACGTTCCGCATCATCCTCAGGCTTGGACTTTTGTGGTCCATTCCCCTTTCTGCTATCTATATTTGATAGAGGTCAAGGTGGATTTCGTGTTTTTATTTTTTATTTTTTATATAGCTTTGTTTTCTTTTCTTTTTAGGGTAGTAACCAGGATCTTATGCTTTTTGTTTTGGTTTTTGGGTGGTCCTCCACTCCTTGTTTGTATTCTTTCTTTGTAATATACAATCATTTTCTGTCACAAGAATAATAAGAAATATTCTATTATAAACTATTAATGGAATAGATAATTTTTTTCGTTCTTAATTATGTGTGTTTACCTGATTGTGACTGTCACTAAAACGGATTATTGCATTAAAAGTTATCTAAACGTGTTATTGCATTAGAAGTTATCTAAACGTGTTATTTCATCTAAGATTATCTAAACGTGTTATTATTCCTCATTAATCAAAAAGTGGGCACAAAGGAATTTATAAGGAAATTAACGAAAAAGGACACTAAAGAGGAGAGAGAAATAAGTAAGTTATGTGTCTATTATTTTGGGATTTTCTTCAACATTTGCATCGTGATTACGAAATCCAATTATTTTCTCTCATTGCAAAAATTTATAAGACAACATCTTTAATTAAAATTGTTTTAAAAATTGGAAGATAACAAAATTTAGTAAAAAAAAAGAAGAAAATGACATTAAGTAGAATATATATGATTAAAATGTACATAAGTTAATAATTAATATTTTTATACGGAGCAACCTCATTGGTTTGTCGTACAACAAACTCAACATGAGAGTTTTTAAATGAGAGAATCATCAACCTATTGCAATTGTCGATGATAGTTCTGAAATCCGAATCATTTGGCTTCCGAGAGTTCGCATTATCCACAACTCGCTTTGCATCAAATTCAAAATCCATATGTTTAGCTCACACTTAGTAGAAGTTTCAGAGGCAGTCACAACAGTCTTGTTCAAATCTCTATTCTTTCTTAGAAGAAGCTGATACCTTTTCATGAGTTCACCTAATCCTGATTCTAATTCAGAACGAGAAAGGGAAGAAAGTACCTCATTGTCGTCATCAAAATCTGACTCTTCATCAAGAAGCAGTTCATCTTCTAATATTGATCCACTGGTGCTAGTCTCCATTACAAGAGCCACGTTGGCATGTTCTTCATTAGAATCTTCTCCTTCTGAATCTGAATCATCCCACGTTGTGATGAGACCTTTCTTGGCATTAAAAACCTTCTTTGGTTTTCTTTGTCATCTGAGCTTAGGACAGTCATTTTTGTAATGCCCAGGTTCATTGCATTCATAGCATATGACTTCCTTTTCTGAATCTCTTCTTTGGTCAGATGTAGATTCTTGTCTATCTCTAAATTTTCTTGACCCTCTAAACTTACTATGTCTGTGTTTCCACAGTTTGTTTATCTTTTTAGAGATCAGAGATAGTTCCTGTTAGTTATGTGTTGGCAGCAAATTTGGTAAAATATTCTGCTCAGAAAATGTCATGAAGAATGCCTTAACATGTGAAGCAAATTGTATCATCAGTTTTTATAAAACGTCAAAATAGATGTCTTGACATGTACTCAGAACTAAACTGATTTTTCTGCGTAGAAATTCTAGGCGTTATTTTATAAAAGTTGTTTGCTTAAAGTTATCAAGTTTATGTAATGTTCTGCAGCAATATTTTTGGGGAACTTTTATCCTACTTTCATGGAGAAAGTAATGGAAGCGTTGAAGACTGATGTGAAACGTAGCCCTAGAAACTGTTCTTATAAAAGGACAACTAACCCCTACTTGCAGAGTTAATTACATTGAAGGAAGTTGAGGGTATTGTGCTTTTAGAATTTAAGTTTTAGCCTGTGTTATTTGTTCCTTGTGAGCCACTCATGTATTGTTTAATACTTGAGTTGGACGTTAGTTGAGTTGTAACTTGTTAATCATCCATAAGCTTTGAAGCAAGGATGGTTATGTGTCTTTGAAGTATCTTTATGTCTTTGTCATTGTTTTTTTCACGGTGTGTGATTGAGAGGGGAGTGAGAGGGGTTTCTCATATCTAAGAAGTTCTTATGTAGAAGTGTCATTGGATAGTGATTAAGTGAGAGGTAGTAAATGGGCGAATGTAACTCTAAATTAATACTGCTGATAGTGGACTTTATTCTTGGCTTGATAGCCTCTAGACGTAAGTGTGATTGCACCGAACTGGGTGAAAATTTTCCATCTGTCAATTTTACTTTACTGCATTTTGTATTCTGTTATGCTTTGTTCACCGTATAGATATTAGTGTCGTGACATCACCTTTGACATCTCATATTTGATACCAGAACTTCAATTGGTATCAGAGCAGACACCCTGCTCTGTCTCTGGGTGTGATATATGGACGATACTTTCTGGTACTATGGACAAGGAAGGAGGATTTGTGAATAGACCATCCATTATGGATGAAACTAACTATGATCTCTGGAAACCTCGTATGGTGGCATTTTTAAAGTCCTTGTACAACGGGGCTTAGAAAGTTGTTTCGAATGGATGGACACAACCTGTTATGATGGGGGAAAACAATCAACCCACTGTTGTTTTGAAGCCTGGAAAGTACTGGTCTAAGGAAGAAGATGAACTTGCTCTTTGAAACTGTAGAGCCTTGAAGGCCATATTCAAAAGAATTGATAGAAACATCTTCAGATTGATGAATACATGTGAAGTTGCTAAAGATGCTTGGGAAATTCTCAAAACTACACATGAAAGCACTTCCAAGGTAAAGATGTCAGGACTCCAGCTGCTAACCATAAAGTTTGAGAACTTGAGGATGAAGGAAGATGAAAGCATCCAAGACTGTCACATGAACATTCTGGAGATAGCCAACGCATGTAGTGCCTTAGGAGAGAAGATACTAGAGGAGAAGCTGGTAAGGAAGATTCTCAGGTCTCTCCCTAAGAGATTTGACATGAAAGTGATTGCTATAGAAGAAGCTCAAGATATCAATAACATGAGAGTAAATGAACTCATTGGATCTCTCCAAACATTTGATTTGGGAATCAATGATAGAGTTGTTAAGAAGAACAAAAGTATAACTTTATGTCTAATACTAACGGCAGAGAAGGGAATATGATCTGGAAACAGAGGAAGGAATATCCAATTATATAGTATTTCTTGGAAGACAATTTAATAAAGTGATGAAGAAGATGGAAGGAAATTGAATACCAAATGTCAGGAATATCTCATATGACATCAGCAGAACAAATGACTTTGGGAGAAAAGCACGAGAAGAAGAAAGTGTTCATGCATAAATATCCTAGCCGAGATGTATGGTCAGGTAGGGGTTCGTAGGTGCCCGGGATTGATCCCGGATGGAGACATGTGACCCGGGTCTAGTTTGTATCTCGGAGAAGGAGTAGGAGGCCGGGGTCTGACCTGGGGTTACGTCCCGGCCACCCGCCCGGGGGAATAGCTCGGATGGGCATGGACGTGTTTACAGTGATTTCTAGTAAACAACCGCTAGTCTTCCAATTATTAATTATTATTGGTTACTTGCAGGATCGACTAGATTGATCCTAGTACACATGTGTCATAACTCATTTCTATGTTCATACCCATTATCTTGATAAATTTATATTGTATGTTAATGTAAAATGTAAGATTCTTAAGAGATCTCTCTAAGATTATTTATAGAAATATACTGACTGAATGTATAAAAGAAAGGCTTCGAATTAAACTTAAGATTTAACACTTGAATGTAAAGATAAAGAGTTTCTGAGAATATAAAAGTTTCTGGAAATATAAAGTGTTTGAATGAAAAAACAAAGTAAAAACGGAGTTTCTAAAGAGATAAATGTGTTTGAAGGCAAGTAAAAAAAGAACATGAAAGGAAATCGAAAGATTCTAAGAGCGAAAGTACTGCAAAAGTGAAAGGAATATAAAAAGACTTGGACTTAAATTATAAAGAATGATGATGTTCAGTACGTACATTTTGTCTTCTAACTCGTTTCCCTTAAGTCACGGTAATTTTAGTGTTTTGAGATTTTTTAGTACACGAATGAACACACCAATTCTAACATAAAGACACCTATTTATAGCATCCTGACCCTAACGGTCCTACTCTAAAATCATGCCACATTCAAAGCATGCAGGCTTCTTATGTTTACTGACTTCCACGCGTCTTCTAAGAATGGCGCTCTTATTTGAAATTCGAATCCTATGTCAGCGAAATACTCCTTGTATTTTCGATTAGAAATTGTAAATAACTTGTTTGGACCGCTCCAATTCTCATATATTGCATAAAAGAACTCTTTACATCTAATCACTAAAAGATGCCAGATCAAAGTCCATCACTTATTACTAGAAATCGAAGAGTCCTTTAGAACAATGGTTCTATATTTCCAACCAATATTCATCATTAATACCAACCTTTTTATGCGTTTATTCGAAGTATCCTTTTGATATCCAAACAACTTCTTTATTCGAAATTCCCAGCTAACAAATTTCCCCTCAAGAACATGTATTTCGATTGATATAAAGAAATACTTGTTTTTGAATTTACTCATGCAATTTCGAAAACATCAAAACTCATGATGACTACACTGCACACAATGTCAGAGCAAGTGTCCAGCTTTCTGCAAAATATCCAATCACCATACCTAAACGTGCAATCACAACAGTTAGAGCTAATAATTAGCAGCAAAACGTCACTTCCTTAGGAAGTTTAAAAATCCACCTTTTCCCTTTCCAATAAGGGAGTTACACATATTCCACTTTCTCCAAAGGTCAAAAACTTTTAAACCGTTGAGGAATGCTATAAAAGCACTTCATCTTCTTCATTCTAAACTTTTCCAAACTCTCTCAATCTTCAAACAAACTAAATTTCTCATTTTCAGAAAAACCTTTAATCTCCACAATGTCTTCCCCTTTAGCGCCATCTCATTCATCCAAGAAATCTGGAAAATCCAAACAAGTTCCTTCTTCCAGTCTCAGACCAGCAAGCAAGATTATCAATCTTGATAATCAGGAGTTCATCACAACTCCCAAACTCACTCAAGAACATATGGCCATCTATGCTTCCCAGGTAATCATTCACACTACTCTTCTTGATAAAACCCTAGGGGTTATGGGTCCCTTAATTTCTACAGAACGTCTAGAAAAGACAAAGGGATTTTTTCCCGCTTATTCCGAAACAAAACCCATCGTTAATAAATCTATTCCTCCAAAATTTAAGGAAGACGAATCGGTTGTTAAGTTGTCAAAAACCCTAGAAAAAACCTGTGAAACGGGAACGTCAAAGCCCATGAGGGATGTTTTTAATATAGATTATGTCACTGGGAACTTTAAGCCCTTTCGTTCATGTCCCTCATCAGATCAACTATACCAAGATTGGCTTTCGAAAATTGAAAATAAGAAATCCCAGGAATGGGAAAATATAGGCATCTTGAATCTGATTCAAATGTCAAAACTAGGATTGATTCTGACCAACCCTTCATTAGCCTCCACAGCCTTGAGGCGGTACCTATAACACTTTCCATCTCCCCTGTGGAATATTGACACCTACATTTTTCGATATCGCTGCTATCATAGGACTCTCCCCTATTGGAGAAACTTTTGATCCAAATAAGGATGCAGATAACCTCATCGATTTCGATGTCAAGAATGCCAGCTTTTCGAAGTACATCAATTTCTACCATTCTGCTGAAGAGGAAGTTTCTGAGGTTGAACATATAGCTTTCCTGGCTCTGTGGTTATCAAAATACGTCTTCTGCAGCAAGTCTCTACAAGTTGCTAGCAGATTCATTACTCTGGCGAACCAACTTCACCATGGTCGAAGGGTGTGCATTAGTGAATTACTGTTGACAAGTCTATATGAAAGCATAGGTGTTGTAGTCTCGAAACTAAAAACTTATGAAGCTGGCACTAATCTGCTTCTCGCTGGCCCCTTTTGGCTACTGAAACTTTGGTTAAATGCTACTTTCGAGTCATCTCTTTCGACCTTTGGGGTAATCAATGAAGAACATCCTGATGTTGTAAACCGTAGCATTGAAGGCACTAGGTTGTTAAAATTAACCCCAAACAATGAAAGAGAAAATTTCAAGACATGCTTTGTTAACTATATGATGATTTTCTCTAAGAGGCATAGGTTCGTCCCCTCAATGGCCCCTTTTGCCCCAACTTGGTTTACCACGCCCCTTGAACAAGCCATCGAAGAAGAAGTAATCAGGGACATTTGGTGTGCCTTTTTGAACCCTAGGCTTATCATCTCTAGGATCACGCTTGTGAAGAGCCAAATGTGTATCCTCGCTTATCAACCAAATTTCGTAGCTCGTCAAGTCGGACTATGCCAAATTTTACCTGAACCTCTCTTTAACAAGAAAAGGGAGATATGTCTAGCAGGGGTACCTTACTCCTTCAAGGTAGTTGAGATTCGACAGAAGCAATATGCTGGCTTTGCTGACTTTTCACTAATCTTCTTTACTCCTTCCTTTTATATGACAAAAGATTTTTATACTTGGTGGAGGGCTTATTACTCGAATGATATGTTCAGCACCATCCAAATTCAACAACAATTGACGACAAATTTTTCCTTTGTGCAGGAGCATGTCAAAAAAGGTAGACTTACTCATGTCAAAGAAATTCGAGCCTTCCAAAAGTATTTCGAAATTGTCTATAATCTTATGGAAATACATCGAACAGTCTGCGAAGCAGCAAGAACTTTGAAAGAAAAATTTGAAAAACAACTCTCAAAAATTCGATTTCCTCCTTATGTAAAACCTGAAGATAGGTATTGGTGGGATTTTAAATATCATCCACCAAAATTTCCAAACTTACCTACTTCAGAGCTGGCTTTGGCCTTTTTCCCCCATATCCCTGGTGGCTCGTTTGTAGGGAGATTCTCCATAGATATGAAAATGATGCCAAAAAACCTGCCCAAAGGGTAATGTGGGCTAAATGTGATTTAGACAATTTCAGGGGGCACCTTCGCTATGACTTGTCAACCATGTCTATCACGTCTCGAAACGGCGAAGGTGCTAAACTAAAGAAATTTGAAGTTCCCTGTATTCTTTCTAAACTTAATTTTAACCTTAATTGTTTCATGTTCTTTTCAGCTGTTGATTTAAAATCACTGAAGAAAGACAAAGTTGTCCCCAAGGTAGGCTCAACTTCTACTTCGAAGGCGCCAATGACCACAACTGGAAATCCTCCTCCTGAACAAGAAAATGACTCTCCAAAAAAAAAAAGAAAAAAAGAAAAAGGTAATACTTCAGTCACTCCTTTTTTATTGTCGAAATTACTCTTTAAATTGACTAAATTTCTTTCCATTTTTCCAGGCGAGTGGATTACCTCTCAAGTCTCCTAAGAAACGAAGACACGATGGTGACCATTATGAGAACGAATCGGAAAAGGATGAAGATGTTTCTCCTCTTAAACGAAAGAAGAAAAAGAAAACCCAAAAATCTGGCGAAGGCTCTCAATTCACCAATCCTTCCAGAAGTGAAGTAAATGTAACTGCTCCCAAACCTAAGTCCAAAGGACCTTTGAAGTCTCAGTCTTTGAAGAACGTAATCTCAGAACACATTGGCAGTAATTCCACTTCTGACGAACAAAAGGTAAATGTTATTTAATGTTTTTCAAGATTACTTCCATGTGACCTTCGTTTATGCTAACCCTTTGCTTTTGCACAGAGCGTCCCTTTTGCTCCCTCTGATCCTCCTGCCCTCCAGGGCCAAGCTTCAAAACCTGCAGCCTCTCTTCAACCAGAAGGTTTCAACGAAGCCGTCTTAAACAAAGGTTCATCCACTACTGCTACTCCTGCAGGGACTGTCAAAGCCTTGGATCAATAAGCAACTTCACCTCCTTTGGTCGAAGCTCTAGACCAACAAGCAACTTCACCTCCTCTGACAGAGGACCTTATAGCTGGCTAACCAAACACAGCGTTTAAAACTCTTATTATCGAAATTCCTAGTGACTCTTTTCCTAGAAGGGTGCACTTTGCCGACCAATCTGAGGAGGAAAGCGAAACGCACACCGTGAGCCGTTATTTCGCAGATGGGGAAGACGATGAAGTAATGCAAGAAGAAGTGGAGATTCCTATTCCTGCATGAGTCCCTTCCACAAGAAACCAGGATCCCCCATCTTTGACTGGGGAACAGAAAGAGGAACTGAAAAGGAGCAATCCCCTGAAATATATCAAGTTAATGCTAGCTCAACAGGATTCTTCTTCTAGCAAAAATCAATCTGAAGATTCGAGTCAAACGAAAGATAATGCCCCTCTCACTTCTATTGACCAACTTCTTCAACAAGTTACAAAAATATGCTTGGGGCTGATATTTTTACTATTCTGAAAGAAGACACTGTAGCCTATTATTCGATGAAGATGTTTCTTTCTCAGATAGATCTCAGCATCTGTCCATCTGAAGTAAGTGAAACTATATAAGATCTGCAAATCTTGCTTAATGAGGTCAGCAGTGAATATATTAGGGCAAATGATATTGATGCAAAGATTCGAACCAAACAAGAGGTTTATCTAAAGCCTATGACCAAACTTCGAAACTTTCTGAAGAAGCATAAACATTGGAGCATGCTAAAATCCAGGCTAAAGAAAAACATGATGTTCTGGCTCGATCAATCTTGTTCTGGGAGTCCCAGATTGAAGAACTTAAAAAGAAGATCGAGGGTGCTCGAAGTGAGCAAGCAACTTTGAAGCCCGTTAATGACAAAAAGCTTGAAACTCTTGTCACACAAAGTCTTGACATATGGAGTGAAGGAATAGCGAAATCGGGGCTCGGCGTCAAAATGCTACCCAATGTAAGATCAGCTTATGCAAGAGCATGTTTGCTAAGTTGAGACGAGACGCTCCTTTATGATTTTCGAATGTATTTCGTTAATGCGTTTTTATTGTTAAGAATATTTACTACGTACTTCTGTAATTTGAACACAACCATTTTGGCATCTATATAATACCATTTTGGCTTCGTTATTTGTTTTACTTTTATCATTCTGTAGTAATTCGAACCTCTTGCAAGCATGGCTTATACCTTTTTAAGTATTTCCCATTTACCTTCAAGATTCTTCTATCTTCTGCTAATTCCTCTATTTCATAAGCATTATTCGAAAATATTTTCAAAACACGAAAGGGTCCCTCCCAATGGGGTGACCATTTACCTAATAATCTATTCTTTTTATCCATAGGTAATATAACTTTCCATACCAGATCATTGGTTGAGAACAACTTACTTTTAACTCTTTTGTTGTACGCTCTGGCTACTCTTTCTTTTTGTCTCCTCATAACTTCTAAAGCATGTAGCCTATCTTCATCCACGTCCACTAATTCATTCATCATCATTTCCCAATATTGGTCAGCTGGTATCTCATTTTGTCTTTGGATTCTAACTGACTTTAAATGTATTTCGACTGGCAGCACTGCGTCGTGTCCAAATGTAAGTCGAAACAGAGTAGTATTCTTTGCTTCTTTAGGACATGTTCGACATGCCCATAAAGCTTGGTCCAAAGTTTTGTGCCAATTCGTTGGCTTTCGCCCTACATGTTTCTTTATCAACCCTATTATAACTTTATTGGCTGCTTCCACTTGACCATTTGCTTGAGCATAATAAGACGTTGACGTGAGTAACTTAAATCCCATTTCTTGTGCAAACTCTTGCATTTTTCGCCCTGTGAAAACTGAACCTTGATCTGTTGTGATACTTTCTGGTATTCCGAACCTGTAAATTATTTGCTTCTGGATAAATTCCATAATAGCCTCTTGATCAACATTCACTAGAGGAATTGCTTCATCCCATTTTGTAAAATAATTTATACCCACAAGGATATATTTCTGTCCTTTGGATGATGTTGGTCGTATTTCACCAATTAGATCTAATGCCCATCCTCTAAAAGACCAAGGCTTAACAATTGAATGTAACTCACTTGCAGGAGCATGTTGAATGCCTGCATGAATTTGGCATTCCTCGCATCCTTTAGCAAATTCTATGCAGTCTTTAAGCATAGTGGGCCAATACATGCCATATCGAAACAACAACCATTTCATTTTGTGACCTGCTTGATGTGCCCCACATTTACTTGTGCACTTGGACAATGCTAAATATGTTTCGTTTTCTCCTAAACATTCGAGTAAGATTCCTTCTGGGGTTTTCTTAAAAAGTTCATTTCCTATTAGCACATAAGACAATGCTCTGTATTTGATCTTTTTCTCTGTGTTTATTGAAGGTTCTTTCAAGTAATTTATTATGGGACTTCGCCAATCTGCATCTGCCAAAGTATCTATACTTAGCACTTCGAATTCTTTCTAATTTGCATAACCAAGTTTCGAATTTTCTAAGTCTAATGGCGATAATTTGGTAGCCATTATTCTACCTCTTGTTTCTATGAGGTATTGGAGTTTTTCTATGGATGTCTTATACCCTGAGGCTATTTGAGCCAAGTCATTTTCCTCCTGATTATCAATTTTGGGAATATGTTTTATATCTACATATTCAAACTTCTTGAGTAATATATTAGCAATGACAAAGTACATTATCAGATTTTCTTTGATACACTTGTATTCTTTGGTTATTTGTTTGATGACCAGCTCTGAGTCTCCTCTAATTTCGACTCTGGTTGCCCTCAATTCCAACAAAGCTTCAAGTCCAGCAATTAATGCTTCATACTCAGCTTCGTTGTTCGAACAGGGAGGGCCTTCTAACTTGTACTTGAATTTTGTTGGAATTCCTTCAAGCGAAATTATAAGCACCCCAACTCTACTTCCGTTTTTATGTGTGGATCCATCGAAGGATAACCTCCATGGTTGGATCTCAACATAGTCTAGAGCGAAGTCCGCACTCATAGAGTGATCCACTATGAAATCTGAAACTATTTGACCTTTCATAGCCTTTAAAGGCTTGAAGGCTAAATTGTACTCAGTGAGCGCTAAAGCCCATTTACTAATTCTGCTGTGCATGATTGGTTTTGAAAGCATATGTTTAATAACATCAAAGTGAGATGAAACGTAAACATCAACTGGTTTAAGATAATATTTAAGTTTTGTACAAGAGACATACAGACAGAGACATAGTTTTTCTATGCTACTATACCTAGTCTCTGCTTTATTTAGGACCCTACTAATATAATAGATGGCTTTTTCGACGCCATCATCGTTTTCTTGGGCCAACATACTACCTATAGTTATATTGGAGGCAGAGATATATAGTCTCATAGGTTTATCTTTAGAAGGAGGTGCAAGTATAGGAGGGTGCATCAAATAGGCCTTGATCTTCTCGAACGCCTCTTGATGCTGTGCCGTCCATTCGAAATTCCCTTGATTGAGACGGAGGAGTGGAGAAAAAGCTTGAGTTCGCCCACTCAGATTAGATATGAATCTCCTTAAAAAGTTGATTTTACCTAATAGAGATTGCAACTCTTTCTTTGTGGATGGAGGTTTCGTCTCCATAATAACCTTCGTCTTGTTCAAGTTAATTTCGATCCCCTTCTTATGGACCACAAAGCCTAGGAAATCCCCAACCTTCACAAAGAAAGAACATTTAAGAGGATTCATTTTTAAGCCATGTTTTCTCATTCTTTCGAATGATTGGCAGAGGTGATTCAAATGATCCTCATCAGAAACAGATTTTACTACTATATCATCTATGTAAATCTGCATAAATGATTCGATGAAATCATGGAAAATAGTGTTCATTGCCCTCTGATATGTTGCCCCAACATTTTTTAGTCCAAATGGCATAACTACCCAATCATAAGTGCCTAAGGCGCCTGGACATCTAAACGCAGTTTTGGGAACATCATCTTCAGTAATGAAAATTTGGTTATACCCAGAGTATCCATCTAACATACTCAAGTATTCAAAACCCGCAGCAGAATCAATCAACATTTCTGCTATAGGCATGGAATATTCATCTTTTGGGGTTGCTGTATTTAAATCCGTGAAATCTATGCAAATTCGTAAGGAACCATTTTTCTTAATAACAGGTACTATGTTAGCAAGCCATTCTACGTACCTTGTGGTCCTGATAAACTTACATCGAAGGAGCCGTTCTACCTCTGCCTTTATTTTTGAGAGGATTGCTGGGGCGAATCGTCTATGCATCTGGTTGATGGGCTTCTTGCCATCCTTGATTGGGAGCCTATGTTCGACCAGTTCCCTCTTTAAACCAGGCATTTCATCGTAGTCCCAGGAGAAGCAATCTCTGTTTTGTTTGAGCATTTCGACCACCTTGCTTTTTAGACTGGGACTGAGTTTCGCACTGATGTATGTAACTCTTTGTTCGACGCCATCCCCAATATCAACTTCCTCCAAAGGATCTTGTGCCAGCATTTTAGCACTTGTTGACTCTGGATCCTTTTCGAACCCCAAGGGCTCTTGATCATAAATGGCATCTAGTCGTTGATCCACTAGTTCGAAAGTTTGTCCGTCACAGGGTGGGGGTGAGTAGTTTCCCTCAGGATTTGCAATTTATTTTTTTGTTTTTTCTTTTTTATCTATGACTTGACAGCCATGTTCTGTACTTCGGCTTCGAGAGTCGTCTCGCGTTTGTTCTCAGCCAGATAGGCCGAAATCTTTTTGTAGTAACTTGCTTCAGTCATGATGATCTTCGCTTCCCCAGCCAGTTGGCCGTATCGTCAAAGTTTCTCCATCCTCTTCAATCTCCTGCCCGTCCCACATAATTTCTCTATCCCATTGAAATCCATTGGGACGAAGGGTTAAGGAATAGTAAGCGTTTTCATTGGGCTCGAAATATTCTTCAGGCGGTGACATGGCCCTATGTTGGCCATATTTCGATCGAAGTTTCTTTTGTCCACATTGTTGATTTCTGTCATATAGTAACTTTGGTCTGCTTCTATGTTTTCGAAAATTCCATCGTCTCTCCACAACACCAACCTTTGATGCATCGAAGAAGGCACTACGCCGATTCCATGAATCCATTCTCTGCCAAGCAACAGATTGTAGTTTGCCTTCGCAGCGATGACCATAAACATTGTTGGTCTTGTAAGGGCACCAACTGTTAAGTTAACTTGTTTTACTCCCAAAGTCTTACCAACCTTTCCTTCATAATTTGAAAGCACCATGTTGTGAGGTCTAACATCTGAGTCATGCATGCCTATCCTTTTTAACATGAAGCGGGGCATCAAATTAACAGCAGCTCCACCTTCCACCAGAACTTTGTTCACACCATGCTGTTCTACCTTTGCCCTGATGAATAAGGGCTTTAGGTGATTCTTTATTCCCTTATCGGGCTTCTCGAAGAAAACGTTTTGCTCCTCGACCGCTCCATTGTTCATCACATAATAACCCATTGGCGTGTGTCTGGCCATTTCGTCCTCATCAGTCTCCTCACCAGCGTAAACTTCTGTATCCTAATTGTACTCACTGGGCATCACCGAAACTACATTGCAGTTTGCATTAAAGAAGGATTCCCCTTCCGATTCGAAGTCATCAGTCATCAAGTCCTCCTCGTTCGCAGCCACCTTCTATTCCTTATTTTCTTCAGCATCATTTTATGGTGAAAAGAGCCTCTTGGACACTGGGGGTTTGCCCCCAGTCCGGGTCATTGTTGCTGGATTATTGGCACTGGATTCTCCTATCTCCATGGGATTCGAATCCCTTTCAGCCTTTTTGTTTCTCTGGTGTCTGCGCCACTAAGAGCGAGACATTGGATTTTTGCCTTTGTAATTCTCCAATCTTATTTCTTCCCTCCTGTTTGAATTGAATTGCTTCCTGTAAGCCATCGCAGTCCTGCCTCCTTGGTCATAGCTTCGCCACTTTCCGTTTCCTTTATCAGCCTTCACCTGTAGCCATCTGTCAGTGGGGATTTCTGCAGGTAATTTGAAGGAAACTCTTTTTGCTCCCCTGGGATAAGGGCTATCTAGCCTCTTTGGCATGGTTCTGCCAATGTTAACAGGATTCAAAGGCATTCTGCCTTGATGCCCCCAACCCGATGCAAACGGAATTCTCTCGAACGCTTCAGCCATTTCTCTATCATATACCGCTGCACATCTGGGACATATTAGACACTCTGTTCCAATCTTGTGGCAACAAACCAAGAATTCGAGCAGACTCTCATCAGCTTTTGGGTAAACTCGGTACAGTTGGTTGTCTTGCCTCGAGTTGACTCCTGTTCTTTCGCACTGGGCCCTTTCGAACTCAACAGCAATTCTGGGGTTGCAGATGATGCTGCACCTTGGGCACAACAACTTATCCTGGTTTTTCTTATGACAGTGGATGAGATATTCGCGCAAACTCGCGTCTTTTCTAGGTAAGTTCTCCCTCCTTTGCTCTCTCTCTTTCTCCAGACAGCGTTCCACTTCTTCCATTTCAGCGTTGGGCTGTTCGAAATCCACCATATTCACTCCTAACGTCTGCCCATCAGAAATCTTAACCTCTTCGAACTTCATCCTCAGACCCTCAGTGGCCTCAGTTAATTTTTTGTCAGCAGCCAATTGGCCATCAGCAGCCTTTATTGCTTCACTTAGTATCTTTGCTTTGAGCACTTTTGGGAGGCCATCAGTAGCATCTCTCTCGTTTCTGATCAAGATGAAGTCCCCATCCTCTTCGAGTTCCACTTTCAATTCAACCTTCCTTACAACAATCTCTACTACATTGATGTCCAGAGGTTCAACATAGTTAGTCTCCACCATCAGCAACGGATCCGTATCAACTTTCATTGGATTCTTCCCTTTGTCTGAGAACTTCAGCCTGCCATCTTTGATTGCCATCTTTGATTGCATTTTGTATCAGATCCCTGAAAAGAAAGCATTGTGAGGTTTTATGGCCTAAAAAGTTGTGATATTTGCAAAAGCCCCTCTTCTTCCTTTGTTCCAACGGAGGAATCTTAAGGTTAGGAGGAACTATTAACTGGCCATGTTTAACAAGCAGATCAAATATTTCATCAAATATAGTTATATCGAAAGTATAAATTTTCTTAGGGAATTTATCATTCCTCTCACATTCGACAGGATCCTTTCCATTGGAAGGAAGCAGAACTTTGATGCATAAGGGGGCGCTTCTTTCAGTTTTGCAAGATCTATTTCGAACTGATCGAAATCATAAGGATCTTGAGAATCATCTATGTTCTCCCCTTCAGTCTCTATGTAGGCTATCCTCACTTTCTTATGATTTTTACTAGCCCTAGCCTTTTCAGCTTTTAATCTTTCGACTTGATGAACTCTGTCTGCTAGTTGGGCCATATCTCTAAGATACTGTGTATCCAATTTCTTTCGAATGGAATAGTCTAGGCTCCCCGCGGCCATTTCGACCAATTCGTGTTCAGGAACTACTGTGAAGCATCTAGATTTTAACAAACGAAACCTATTCAAATAATCATTTATTGGTTCCGTGAATTTTCTCTTAATGCTTGCTAACTCTTTCAGACTAATTTTAGACTGACCGATATAAAATTATTCATGGAAAAGTCTCTCTAAATAAAGCCACGTGTCCACAGATCCAGGGGGAAGAGTAGTGAAACAAGTGAAAGCGTTCTTCATTAGAGAACTTGGGAAGTATTTTATCCTAAGATTTTCATTATTTGCTATATCTCCTGCTTCGGTTAAATATCTTGTTATATGTTCCACTGTTGATTTGCTCGTATCTCCAGCAAATTTTGTAAATTTAGGGACTTTAAAGCCCCTGGGTAATTCTGTTTGCAGCACATAGTCTATAATGGGAGATGTGTAATTTGGCCTCCTAAATCCTGAATTTAAGCCATTCTGGGCCATTATTCTTTCGATCATAGTGGTGAGGTTATTTTCTGCCACTAAATTATCATTTCTAATTCTATGAACAATTTCGTCTGCATTCTGGTCCCTATTTACCATCATTATTGGTCTAGGCAGTTCGTCCTGAACTTCCTGGTGCCTTAATCTTGCCCCTATATTTCTCTCTTCGACCACTTGTATGAAATTGAATCATTCGATTGTGGGTTCTTCATTTCGAATCACCATTGGGTTTTGCCTACGTCTTGCAGGCGCATCAGGGGCACCAAAGAAATCTGCTATTCTTGCCATCTGGGCTGCATTTTCTTGGTTCGTTCTATTTATGTTCTGGATTAGGGGACCAAAAATAACATTCATTTCACGGGCTAGGATTCCTACCATATCATGATTGCTATCATCCATCTGTTGCCTAAGCGCTACTTGACTATTAGTTGTAAGGGTAGGTAACTGGGCAAAGTTTCCTAGATTTTGGGGATTTGTACCCAAATTGTTCATTCCTGAACCAGACCCTTGGACTGGGGACGAAGTCGATGCATTATGTAAAGCTGCCATAAACGAAATTGGCATTCCGTATGGAGGGTTTCTGGGCCTCACGGGCTCAAAGCCTGGAGACCTAGTGGGGGTCGAATACTGTTGATTCCCTACATGTGGCACAATTTGCATTGAGGACACGTTTGATGGCATTTCTAATGTACTTACTGGGACCGTATTCGAACTGCCAACAGGGATTGTATTGGATGCATCAATCGAACTTGAAACGATTGTTACAGCCCCCTGTGGGGGATTTTGTCCCCTATCTTGGTTAGTTGTGTTAACTAGTGTTTTATTATGTTGTCTTCTGGGTATATGTGGATTATTGTTTTTTATTTTTCCGCTTCGAAGGTTCATATAACGGCTCCAAACTCAGAAGATCTTAAAATTTTCGAACAGGATTAATAAAATTTTGTTACGACACTGTCCCACTTGGCGTACCAATTTATTTACAGTGATTTCTAGTAAACAACCGCTAGTCTTCCAATTATTAATTATTATTAGTTACTTGCAGGATCGACTAGATTGATCCTAGGACACATGTGTAAGATTCTTAAGAGATCTCTCTAAGATTATTTATAGAAATATACTGACTGAATGTATAAAAGGAAGACTTCGAATTAAACTTAAGATTTAACACTTGAATGTAAAGATAAAGAGTTTCTGAGAATATAAAAGTTTCGGGAAATATAAAGTGTTTGAATGAAAAAACAAAGTAAAAACGGAGCTTCTAAAGAGATAAATGTGTTTGAAGGCAAGTAAAACAAGAACATGAAAGGAAATCAAAAGATTCTAAGAGCGAAAGTACTGTAAAAGTGAAAGGAATATAAAAAGACTTGGACTTAAATTATAAAGAATCATGATGTTCAGTACGTACATTTTGTCTTCTAACTCGTTTCCCTTAAGTCACGGTAATTTTAGTGTTTTGAGATTTTTTAGTACACGAATGAACACACCAATTCTAACATAAAGACACCTATTTATAGCATCCTGACCCTAACGGTCCTACTCTAAAATCATGCCACATTCAAAGCATGCAGGCTTCTTATGTTTACTGACTTCCACGCGTCTTCTAAGAATGGCGCTCTTATTTGAAATTCGAATCCTATGTCAGCGAAATACTCCTTGTATTTTCGATTAGAAATTGTAAATAACTTGTTTGGACCGCTCCAATTCTCATATATTGCATAAAAGAACTCTTTACATCTAACCACTAAAAGATGCCAGATCGAAGTCCATCACTTATTACTAGAAATCGAAGAGTCCTTTAGAACAATGGTTCTATATTTCCAACCAATATTCATCATTAATACCAACCTTTTTATGCGTTTATTCGAAGTATCCTTTTGATATCCAAACAACTTCTTTATTCGAAATTTCCAGCTAACAGGACGTCACGGTTTGGAGAAGTAATGAGAGCGCTGGGTAGTTATTGGGCGTTACGAAGGGGGTCATCATTGCCTGAAACAGATGATCCTTCATGTCCAAGCTAGAGTTAATACGCTGGAGCAGTTGCAGGGGGATGGAAGGAGACTCATAGAGTCATTCGTATAAATAGGGCTCCCGCTAGCGGGATAAGCAAGACAATCATATCTTGGAACTCTAGTTGATACACTTGAGCTTTCGAATCCCTAAATATAATCAAAGAGGTTTTTCCTGCAAGAACATTTGGGGCCCACCATGGGGCCTCGGTGAAATTAATCACAGGCCACCACACAGACGAAATAACACAATGTCAGCAACTTCGCCAAATGATCCACCGGATTTGACTCAATTGTTGGCTATGATCGATGACCTACGTCAACATAACGATACTTTACAAGACAGTGTGCAGGCTCTTCAGCAGAGGAGTCTAGACGAAACAGAGGAGCTGGAAGCAGAGCTCTTGGAACCACAACCTTTGTCCCAAGCCATTTGGGAGGATATTGTCCCTGAGAATTTCAAACCCCCCGTCTTGGAAACGTACGACGGGAAATCTGATCCTCAGGAGCACATCATTTCCGTTAATAACACGATGGCACTTATTGGAGCAACATATTCCCTTAAGTGCAAACTAATGGCTGGCACATTCAGAGAATCGACTCTGCGTTGGTACATGGGGTTGCCGCGGTTTTCAGTGGTTGGCTATCAGGATTTCAATAGGAAAATCATCCAGTAGTTTTCAGCAAATTGCCATCGCAAGGTAGCTAACACCTCGCTTTTCAATATTAGGCAGCACCCTATAGAGACATTGCAGGATTTTATGGCTAGGTTCAATAACAAAACCATAAAGGTTTCGCATCCTAACCAGGAAATCTTCGTGGCGGCGTTTCAGCATGGGCTCAAGGCCGGCCAGTTTAATGAGTCTCTGGCTCAGAAGCTGGCCAAGAGCATGGACGAGATCATCACCCGGGCAAAATGTTACGTGAAGGGTGAGGAAAGCAACATGGAAAAGAGAGCCCTGGATTCTAAGGAAAAGGGCATGGGGCGAGATGAATGTACCGAGCAGAGGTCTCGACCCCGGGACCATACTGCTGCAAGAGAGCGTGCCCAGGACAGGCGACTTTAGTCCCGTCAGTATTCGGTGTCAAGGCCCAGAGAGACTTTTACACCCCTGAACGCTAGGAGAGAAGATATCCTCCGTGACATAAATCACTTGAACCTGCTCCCTAAGCCTTGGAGGTTCCGGACTGTCAATGCGGTGATAGGGAAGGATCTAGGGGCTTGGTGCGAGTACCATCGGGTGAGGGGGCACACTATGGAGTCCTGCATTCAGTTGCAGAGGGAAATTGAAAAACTGATCCAAAGGGGCAAGCTGTCGTCTTACGTGAAGGACGATACTAAACAGGCGAACAAGCGTGGCCCATCTCCAAGGAGTGACTCGGCCTCTAACTCCAGATCTAAGAAGAAGGGTAAGGATGTGGAGGAGGTTAAGGAGGCAAGGGCAGCCCGACATACACTCAATACTATCTCTGGAGGTTTTGCGGGCGATGGATCTACTAGTGCTGCTCGGAAGAGGTATGCGCGCGGAGTCGGGCATGTAGCCCGAATCGGATCCTCTAGGGAGGAGCCTGGGGTGATAATTTTCTCGGGAGAGGATGCCAAGGAGGTTTTGCCCCACGAAAACGACCCCATGGTAATTGAAGTGCAAATCAGAGATTGAGGGGTGAAGCGAGTGCTGATCGATGCGGGAAGCTCCGCTGATGTCCTTTATTGGGAAGCTTTCAAGGGAATGGGTTTTGATCCGAAGGAACTGTTGCCCTTTAGTGGAACTCTAGTTGGTTTCTCTGGCGAGCAGGTATATGTTTTGGGATATCTTCCCGTTCTCACTACCTTTGGGAATGAAGAAAATGCTAAGGGTGTCCAGGTCAGGTACCAGGTAGTCAATGCTTCATCATCTTACAACATCATTATTGGACGTCCCTCGTTCAATGCTCTTGAGGCGGTACTATCAACACTGTATTTGACAATGAAGTACCCTCTTGGAAATGGACGGGTTGGGGTCGTCTGGGGTGATCAAGGTCTAGCCCGGAAGTGCTATAAGGATAGTATGAAGATCAAGAAGGGTTTGGTTCCGGTGGGAGATCCCACCGAATATGAAGTCAGCACGGTCGATATTGATCCAAGGGAGGATTCAAGAGAAGACGGTCTAACTCCTTAGGAGGAGACCAAGGAGATCCAGATCGGGCCTTTGCCATCAAAGATCACCCATTTGGGGACGCAACTCTCCGCGGAAGAAGAGGCCGAGATAGTTTAGGTGTTTAGGCAGAATCTGGATCTCTTTGCTTGGAAACCTTCAGACATGCCGGGGATAAGCCTGGATGTCATGTGTCATCATTTGGCACTTGATCCAGAGTTTAAGTCGGTATCACAGCAGAAGCGAAAGATGGGTGAGGAGAAAAGGCATGCTGTTTCAGACGAGGTGGGAAAGTTGGTTAAAGCTGGGTTTGTTAGTGAAGTGCAGTATCCGACATGGTTCTCCAATGTGGTTATGGTAAAGAAGAAGATCGGTAAGTGGAGGATGTGTGTGGACTTCACTGATCTCAACAAGGCATGTCCAAAGGATCCTTATCCTCTTCCTCATATAGATCAGTTGATTGATGGATCTTCCGGGTTTCGTCTCTTGAGTTTCCTGGATGCATACTCCAGGTATAATCAAATCCGGATGAACCCGACCGATGCGTCATACACAACTTTCATGATGAATCGGTGATGCCCTTTGGTCTAAAGAACGCTGGAGCAACCTATCAGAGGCTAATGGACATGGTATTCGCATCTCAGGTTGGACGAAACATTGAAGTCTATGTGGACGATATAGTGGTAAAGACTGTGTCAGGGAGCCGACATGTGACGGATATAGAGGAGACTTTCGCTGCCGTTCGGAAGTATAAGATGCGCTTAAACCCGGATAAATGTACTTTCGGGGTTCAGGCCGGCAAATTTTTGGGCTTCATGTTGACAAGTCGGGGAATAGAAGCTAACCCGGATAAATGCCAAGCAGTTATTGACATGAGAAGTCCGACTTCGATACGTGAAGTACAACAACTAACTGGCCGTTTGGCCGCGCTATCTCGCTTTTTGTCTTGTGCAGGTGACAAATCGATCCATTTCTTCTCGGCTATTAAAAAAGGGACGAGTTCGAGTGGACGGAGCCGTGTGAGAAGGCGTTTCTAGAAGTAAAACAGATGTTGTCAACGCCCCCGGTGCTGACCAGACCTAAGGAGAACTCGCAACTGGTGCTATATCTGGCGGTGACGGATTGTGCGATTAGCTCGGTATTGGTTCAAGAGACGGAAGCGGGTGAGAGTCTGGTGTATTTTGAAAGTAAAGTGTTAAAGGGAGTTGAACTCAGATATCAGAAGATTGAGAGGTTGGCGCTGGCTCTCATGACAACTGCCCGAAAATTAAGGCATTACTTCCATGGTCATCCTGTGTTAGAAAAGACCAATTTTCCATTGAAGCAAGTGTTCAAGAAGCGAGATCTGGCTGGAAGAATGGTGTCCTGGGCCGTCGAGCTGTCCGAGTATGACATCAACTTCAGCCCACATACCAATGTGAAGTCCCAGGGTTTGGATGATTTTATGGTGGAGTTTACTTCTCTGCCTGGGTCGGACTCATCTCCGAGGTGGATCTTATTTGTGGACCGTTCCTCAAATTTGAAGGGCAGTGGCGCAGGAATAGTCTTGGAGGGCCCAGGAGAAATGGTTTTGGAGTACTCATTGCGTTTTGGTTTTCCGACGAGCAATAATCAAGCCGAGTATGAAGCTCTTCTAGCCGGGTTGAGATTGGCTCCGGAGGTCGGAGTGACTCATTTGCTGGTCCGAACAGATTCGCAGCTTATGGCCGGTCAGGTGGCCGGGTCCTTTCAGACAAAAGACCATATTTTGATAAAATACGTGCAGCAGGCCATGTCATTGTGTAGGCAATTCGAAGACTTTGAAATATGTCATGTGTCGAGGGAAGAGAATGCCCGGGCGGATCTTTTAGCTCGGTTGGCCAGTTCTAAACGCTCTGGAGTGAATAAGTCAGTTATACAAGAGACGCTACCTGCACCCAGTATTGAAAGGGATGAGTCCTTAGCAGTTGATGAGGGAGATGGGTGGATGAGTCCGATCATTCGATATATTCAACAAAATATATTACCAGAAGACAAGGAAAGGGCCAGACAGATCAAGAAGGTCTCGGGCCAGGTTTTTGTTGGAATCTGGAAAGTTATAAAGAGTGGGGCGAGCAGCTCCAATGTCGCGTTGTGTAGCTGAAGGAGATGTTGCTTTGGTGCTGAAGGAGGTTCATGAGGGAATCTGTGGAAACCACGAAGGTGGTAGAGCTTTGTCTAGTCGGATTTTACGAGCCGGGTATTACTGGCCTACTTTAATGAAGGACTGCATTCGGTTTGTGCCTCGTTGTGTGAAATGTCAAACGTTTCCTCCTGACATCCACACTCCGGCCGAGTTGTTACATGCTGTCTTGGTTTCATGGCCCTTCTATCAGTGGGGGGCTGTCACTCCCAAAAAATTTCCCTCTTACTTCTCAAGACATTTCACATATCCATACCCAAAGATTTCATAAGGGTTGATCAGACAAACCCTCTCCTAAGCAATCAGCCCACACTAGGGTTTGGTCCTCCTCAGAGCAAGTTGGGTTTCCATCATTTCCAGTGGTCATCATGCCTCATCATATGCTTCAAAGAATCTCCATGTCAAGTTTCAAGCCTTTACAAGTCAAGTTTCCTCAGACAATTACTCAGATGGTTGAAAAACAATTGTATTAGACAAAAACTCAACTATGGTCAACATACAGTCAAACTTCATAATTTTTGGTCAACATCAATATTTTGAAGTAACATTCATCATTTGATCAAGGGTTGATCATGATTCATCAAGAAAACTCAAGATTTGATCAAAAGTCAAAGTTTCTAAATTGGGCTTTCTTAGACAAAAGTCAACAGAACATTGACCAGGCATAACTTTCACATACTTTATCAAAAAAATTTCCACCACCTCTCATTTTGAAGAGAGTTCAATTCTCTACAACTTCATGACTCACAAGCTTGGCAAAAAAATACTTCATTTGGAAGATATGGATCAAAACATTACAGGTCCTTTTCAAAGTCAACAAAAACTCAACTTTTTGTAATGAAGTGTTATTGAGCATGGAAACTTCAATTGCTATGAAACCAAAGAGTTTGTTTAGAGGACATCTTGAGCTTTCTAAAAAGTCTAAGAACACCCAAATATGTTAAAAATTGAGCAAGATACACCTTGCACAAGTTGAGCATTTTTGAGGAGGTGCACAAAGGGAAATACTTGCAAAATCCAAAATTTTACAAATGGGCCTAACTTTTCTTGTTTCAAACTTATTCCTTAGTTGATTTGGAACCTCCAAACCCAAGGCCACGAATTTATCTTTTATTTTTCTATTTATTTTGGATTTTAATCATTTAAAAGCCAATTTAATTAAGATAAAAGATAGAAAATCAAAATTAAATGCAAATTGGATTTTTCTCATATTCTTGAGGTCCAAGCAAGCCATACAAGCTGTCAATTTCGAAATTGCATTGATTGGCAAAGGAATTGAATGAGATTTGATCAAAAAGGCAATATTTGGTTTTATACCAAATCAAATATTTTCTCATTGATTGGCATATAATTTCTTCATGATTCTTGACCTAAATCCATCCACTATAAGTACACAATGCATTCACAAGTACAAAAAACGAAATTATGACCTCTAAGAACCCTAACAAAGCTAAAAAAATCCGTGTCACTCAAGCAATTGGCAGCCTTAGTTTTGCTTCGATTTAAGCAATTCTAAGCACTCCAATACTTTCCTGGAGGTCCCCTGAATCGATTCAGACAGTCACAACCCATTCAAACGTGCAGAATCACGAATTCTAGATCACGGTTTGGTTCAAATATTTCAATTTCAATTTTTGATTTTCATGCATATTTAACATGTTTTGATGTTTTGTTTGTGTTTAGAATAGAGTTTCAAAACTTTTTGCATAGGTTAATTGGAGTTTAGACACCGGAATCGGAATTCACCATGGTTAGGGTTCATAAGCTTTAATTGGGGTTTTCTGAAATAGGAAAAATTAGACCAAACGACCGCTACCATTGAACTCAAGGACCAATTTGCAATCGAACCATGTACTCACAATGAATTTATATTGCTTGTATTTGATTTTGAAAATCTGCAGGGGTTTTAGTGACGAACAAAGCCGTCGCTATAGGCTTTAGCTACGAACAGAATTCGTAGGTAAAAGCCTGGGTTTCAAAATTTCAAATGAGGAAGACGATGGAGTTTGGCGCGTGATCTGACAATCAGGATCCAATTTCCTTTAAAAATGTTTTGTTTCATATTACTAACACAAAGTGCAGCATGGTCCAGTGGCAAGCAGCGCGCGTGTTGAAGGCATGGTCAGGGGTTCGATCCTTGGCATTGTCAATATTTTTTAAGACTTTGCAAACTAACACTTTTCTATTTCTTTTCTTATTTTTTCCTTTTAATTTAATTTCTTTTCAAACAATTTTCTCATGCATTAAAAATCACCAAAAAAATATTTTCTTTTTGCATTTAGGTCAGACAAATGTTTATTTAATTTTTGACATAAAAATTAATATTTTTGCATGCATATTTTAATTAATTGTTAATTAACTATAAAATTGACTTTTAATTGCTTTTTCTCACTAAAACCAATCCAGAAAATTCCCAAAAAATTATTTTATCTGCTAATTAGGATTACAAACCTAAAAACCTTTTCCTAACTCAAAAATCTTTTTTACTAACATATTTTCTCTTATGCGAATTTCTTCTCTTTTACGATTATTATGTATCTGTTTCCAGGTTGTAATAGTTAGGATTTATTTTCTCGCATTCTTTTTTCCAATGTTATGTAACTGCTCATGGGATGTAATAGCTTAATTAGGATTTACTTTCCGCACTCCTATATTTTAATATGTAAAGCCATAGGACATTTACTTTCCGCACTTTACTTTCCGCAATTTAATTTCCGCACCATATAAATTGCTAGTAACTAGGCGTGTATGGCAAGATAAAACGAATGTAGATCACTTCTAATCTCAAGATAAAAATATCTGAATTTGACACACTCTCTTCACACATGCACCCCCTAGAGTATTCTCTCTCGTTGCCTTTCGAATAAATGGTCAAGTCCCTCGAACGTAGAGGTATCCTAGCACCGTTGCCTACAAACATATCATCATAGTCCCTTCGATACAAAGATCATAGACCCACGATGTCTCCTACGAATACATGATCTCGTCCCTCGATTGTTGCCTACGAAAAGTGATGATCGTCCTTTCGAATGTGCTAGGATACTCCTACAAGTTGCCTTCTATGACCATCCGATGTCCCTTCGAATGTCCCTCTTACATCCAACGAATAGGGTTACCTACCAACTAATGGTATGGATAGCACTATTCTAAAGGAAAGTAAAATAACACGAAAACGACCATTCTGAGTAGGTAATAAGACTTTTAGTTGCTTGCTCTATCAAAACATCTTTTCACACCTCACACTTTTGTCAAAGTTCATACACTTTACAAAAACGAAACATTTCCGAACACTTCGTATACATTCCAGCGTGAATCATTACGAAGTCAAAGCAAAATGCCTTTTTCAAAACATTTTTTTTAAACATACACGCAGAAAGCAATTTTTAAAAGATGAGCTAGAAGCAACTAAGAGCCCGTAGATAACTAAGGATGGAAAGGGGTGCTAATACCTTCCCTTTTCATAACCTTCTCCCTAACTCAGAATCTAATGACGGTCTTTTTCTGTTATTTTCACCTTCCCTTAATTGGATAAAAGAAAAGTCGATGGCGACTCTTGCTATCCGCAATATTTGCGATAAAAAGCAAAACAAATTCCAAAGTCAGTTCTTCCACCGTATTACAGGGGCTGACATCCTAGGGCCGTTCCGAGTGGCCCCAGGTCAGTTGAAGTTTCTGATTGTTGTTGTGGATTACTTCACTAAGTGGGTGGAGGCCGAGGCAGTGTCCCGGATTTCAGCGGATCAAGTGCGTCGCTTTTACTGAAGAAATATCATTTGTCGTTTCGGACTGCCTCGGGTTATTGTTTTTGTTAATGGGACTCAGTCCGCGAGCGCTTCGATGGTGGAATTTTGTAAAGAGCTCGGGATTGAAAATAAGTTCATTTATGTAGAACATCCTCAAGCAAATGGGCAGGTTGAGTCGACCAACAAAGTAATTTTGAATGCATTAAAGAAGAAGTTGGATGTCGCTAAGGGGTTGTGGGTGCAGTGTCTTCATGAGGTCTTGTGGGGATACCACACTACAATTCACTCAACCAATCAGGAGACGCCTTTCAGGATGGTCTTTGGGACCGACGCCATGATACCGGTTGAGGTTACTCTGCCATCCTGGAGGCGGGAACATTTTGAGGAGGAATCCAACAATCAGGCTCTGCATGTTGAGGCCGACCTGGTGGAAGAGGTAAGAGACTCAGCTCATGTTAGGGAGGTTGCTGCTAAACAAAGAATGACTAGACGTTTCAACCTGAGGGTGAAGCAGCGCGGATTCGAGGTTTGGGATCTGAACCTTCAGGTCACCCTCGCCTGGTCTCTGAATCCATCTCGGATCACCCCTCTAGAGGCTATGAACCTCCGATTATAGGTCACCCTCGCTTGGGCTCTAAATCCGTCTCAGATCACCCCTCTAGAGGCTCTGAACCTTCAGGTCACCCTCGCCTGGGCTCTGAATCCGTCTCGAATCACCCCTCTAGAGGCTATGAACCTTAAGGTCACCCTCACCTAGGCTCTAAATCCGTCTCGGATCACCCCTCTAGAGGCTCTGAACCTCCGATTTCAGGTCACCCTCGCTTGGGCTCTGAATCTGTCTCGGATCACCCCTCTAGAGGCTCTGAACCTTCAGGTCATCCTCACCTGGGCTTTGAATCTGTCTCGAATCACCCCTCTAGAGGCTCTAAACCTCCAATTTCAGGCCACCCTCGCGTGGGTTCTGAATCTGTCTCGGATCACCCCTCTAGAGGCTCTGAACCTTCAGGTCACCCTCGCCTGGGCTCTAAATCCGTCTCGGATCACCCCTCTAGAGGCTCCGAACCTTCAGGTCACCCTCGCCCGGGCTCTGAGTCCGTCTCAGATCAACCCTCTAGAGGCTCTGAACCCTCAATTCAAATCAACCCGCTAGGGGGCTCTGTAACTAATGTGTTAAAGCGGTGAAGGACTGGTTTGTTGTCGTGAATAGGTTTTATGTGCTTAAAAAAGCCATCATGGTCTACTTGGTGCACCATGTGGCTTGGGGGCTGGTGATATGGCATAAAATTGTTCACAAATATGCAGACGGACAGTTAACGTTTTATGGCAAAGAAAAATATAAGAGAGCAGTATTAAAGCCCAGGAGGGCAAATGTTAAGAGTACAAAATGCATCCACAAAAAAGGATGACTGACTATAGAATTTAAAAAGGCAAGGATTAAAAGGAATTTGGTGCTTGGGTTGGTGGTGTCCATGTCAGCGTTTTCCTCGCCTAGTGTGGCATCACTGTCATCTTCATCGGCCTCCACTAATTTCCCATCAACAATGGTCTTGAAGAAGTCAACGTTTGAGATGTCTAGGTCGGGGTACAAGCAAGAGACTTGAGCTTTTGCTCGGTCAAAATCCAGGTCCCCGACGTTCAGCATATCCATCCGGGGTTTATCCAGGGTATCTTGTAGGTCAAAGCGAGTCTTCTCAGAGTCTTGGAGCTTGGCTGTCAGCTCATTTGCCGAGGCCTTCGCCAGGGCGAGTTCTTCTTCTAAGGCTCTAATCCTGCTATCGGATTCAGAGTTCTTACTCTCCAAGGCTTTGAGTTTCTCGTCAGTCTCTAAGTTCTTGTTTTTAAGGAAGGAATTTCCTTCATAAAGGGACCTCTCGTTCTCGGCCAGCCTTGAGACTTCCTTTTCCAAATCAGACCTCTTCTGCTTCACATCATCGCCAGACTCGAACAGACTTCGTGTAAGCACAACGCACCTCATTAGGTACGAGCTCAGTTGTTGTGTGATCTGTTGCGAACCTAGCTTCCTCATCTTGTTGACATCTTCAGTGGCATTGAGGTGATCGTACAGGAATTTGAGACCGTCAAAGTCGGCGGACCGGAATTTGTTTTCGGTTGAGGTCCGGTTTGAGTTGTCGCCGGTTCCCTTTAGCAAGGTAGACATTTCCCAGTTTACTGAGTTGTTTTCGTTTCCCATTATAGTCTTGAGCTTTTTTGGAGTTGGTTCGCTTGTTGGCTCGGGTTCAGCAGGGCACTTGACCGGAGAGGCGGTAATCATAGCGGTTTTCAGCGCGTTCGCTCTGGTCGTCGTGTTCTTCTTCTTTGGAACCCGGATTTCCAGGCAGGCCAGGTTTGACTTGGTCTCGGAAGAGCCACCATCACCCATCCGGGAAGCACGGGCTGCTGCCATTAGTTTTCTTTGCTCCTTCACGGACATGTCTGTCATTTTGTCTGCATCAATTGAGGAACAGTGAAGGGTCAATTAAATATAGAGAAATCAGTTTAGAGGAGTTTGTTAAAAGTTGCTTACTTAGGAAGTCGGGGACTTCCTTTGGAGGAAGGGCAAGCAAGTCCTTGACCCTGATTGGCCGAAAGGAATCCAAAACTTCCAGGGATAGGGTATCAGATTCGCTTAGGCTGTTATAATCAAAGCCAAAGATAGGTAACGGGTTGTTGGTCTAGTACAGGGGAAACTTGTGAAGCCCGTCGGCACCGTAAATTACTTGAGGGCAGCGGGGGCCACACTTGACTTGGAGGAAGCATTCCTTGTAACCTTTGAAGTTGGAAGTGTAGGCTTAGAGAAAGCTCCTTTTTGGGATGCCGCTGATAGCAACCCAGCTTCCGGGATCAGCATTCTTTATTTCAAAAAAGGAAAAGAATAGGCCAACGGTGTGGGCTATCATGAGGGCTTGGCAGATTACCTCAAATGCCCTAATGAACCCCTAGCTATTTGGTCGGAGTTGGGAGGGAGCAACGTTCATGGTACGTAGGATGTCTGTTTCAAAATCAGAAAGGGGAAATTGAATGCTAAATTCTTCTATGACCCCGGCGTAAAAATAGAACCACTCAGTTTCAACCCCTCTGGGGCGGATCATGCAAACATTCTCTCCGGATTCGCAGGGTTCTGAGATCACGTCATCCTCGTTTCCTGTGGATGAAATGTTCCAAAGGGAACGCAAGGTTGCAATCTCTACATCTTTTGTCAAACTCTTCTTGAAGCCTAGGGCTTCTCCTTTGAGTAGTTTGTTGGATTCCATTATAAGCTCCACCGAACTTGGAGAGTCAGGGTCAACATCGCTGTCAGAGGTGAGAACTTCAGTGTTAACCCTATTCATAACCCTTTTTAGTTTCGTTACCCTTTGAGCGTCTCTCATTTCTTGCATGCAATCCTCAAATAAGATTCTGCGTTCCTCGTTACTTAAGTGTATCCTACGACCTAATTTGTCACACTCCCTAATGACGACCATTTTGAATTAAAAAATAAAAGAAAGAGAGTAGAAAGGGGATACTTGAGTGAATGATTGAAAGGCTGGAGGAAGATTTGAAGCGAGCAACGGCGGGAATGTAGAAGGGTTTAAAGTTTGAAAGAAGGGTTTCTTGGGAAATGAATGAGCGTGTTATAATAGGGGAAAAGGAGGCGAAAGCGTGTAAGTAGTTATGGCCTACTTTTAAGGTAATTATTGCGTCTATAAGTGACTGTTCAGTAGAAAGAGTGGGGTCACGTGCAGAATTTTAGAGTTCTGGAATACATCTCGTCGTGGGTTTATGGTTTTTAGATGTTTGGTCACACGATTTCAAGGCATGTAACCGTATGACCAAGGGGGCTTATGTTCATGCATAAATATCCTAGCCGAGATGTATGGTCAAGTAGGGGTTCGTAGGTTCCTGGGATTGATCCCGGATGGAGACATGTGACCCGGGTCTGGTTTCTATCTCGTAGGAGGTCGGGGTCTGACCTGGGATTACGTCCCAGCCACCCGTCCGGGGGAATAGCTCGGATGGGCATGGACGTTACGGTTTGGAGAAGTAATGAGAGCTCTAAGTAGTTATTGGGCGTTACGAAGGGGGTCATTATTTCCTGAAACGACTGATCCTTCATGTCCAAGCTACAGTTAATGCGCTAGAGCAATTGTAGGGGGATGGAAGGAGACTCACAGAGTCATTCGTATAAATAGGGCTCCCGCCAGCGGGATAAGAAAGACAATCATAGCTTGGAACTCTAGTTGATACACTTGAGCTTCTGAATCCCTAAATATAATCAAAGAGGTTTTTCCTGCAAGAACAGAAAGATTTACTCAAGTCAGAGGAGTACAATGTCATGAATGTGAAGGATTTGGTCATATTAAAGTTGAGTGTCCAACATTCCTCAAGAGACAAAATAAAATTCTGGCTGTATCCTGGTCTGATGAACACTATGAAAGTGATGTGAAAGAAAAATCTACCAAAAATGTAACGGCTCTGACTGGTACATACATATCTGATGCCGATTCAAGTGATATGGAGATAACATTTGAAGAGCTGACAGCTTCCTACAAGGAGCTGTGTATAAGAAGTGTTGAAGTATGTAAGAACGGGGAAAAACAAAAGAAGCTTATAGTTCAACTAAAAACTGAGCAGAAAGAGCATCTGGAAACTATCTCCAAGATGGAAAATGAAGTAACTGTTGAAATTTGATCTTGAGAAAATGTCCAAATCTATTAGAATGCTAAATAATGGATCTAACACACTGGATAAAATACTTCAAGTAGGGAGAGTGGAAGGGGATATGTGTGGGATAGGATTCAATGGACAAAGGATCCAGCTTCAGACCTCACTCAAATTCAGACCAAGCCAGAGATGTTGAACCAAATGTCTCAACATCATAGAAGAGGAAAGTACAAGGAATCCAAAAGAATATTTTAGCGCTGGAGATGTCATTACTATGGACGCTATGGTCACATAAATCCTTCATGCTTCAACTTGTATGGTTATCCTAATCCTATGTCTTAACCTGAGTTAAGTCAGGATAGTACTAATATCAAGAAAGTATGGATTCCCAAAGTTGTTGCTTCATGTTACATATCACATACATCTCCCCAAACCTCAAATAAAAAGGATTGGTATTTTGATAGTGGATGTTATGGATATATGACAGGGGTCAAGAATCTACTGGTGAATATCAAACCACATCCCACTAGTTATATTACTTTTGGAGATGGAGTCAGAGGAGAATTTGAAGGGGTTGGGAAGATAAATTGTCCTGGGACTCCCAGTATTGAAGATGTGCTACTTATTAAAGGGTTGACAACAAATCTAATTATTATCAGTCAATTGTGTGATCAAGGGTTCAAGGTGTAACACCCCGTTTTAATTAATATTTATTTAAATTATTATTTTCTAAAAATTACCGGTTGATATTTATTTCGGTAAATTATTAATTATTTAGTCGGTTATTCGGTCCGGTAGTTGATTAATTTGGTTTATTCGATTTATCGAAAAATAATTATTTTTATATGATAATATTGTATTTTCGTGCGTATATATATTTTGTGTATGTTAATTAATTAATTTGTGATAATTGAATTATTATAGTATTTATTTAAATATATTAAATTAGTTTAATAAAATATTAGTTTTTATTATATATGTTACGTTAATTTAACAGTATGTATATAAGTTTATAACTTATCAGTATTTTAGTTTCATAATATATATTTGTTAATGTTATATAATATAAGTTAGTTTAGTAATATAAATAATATTGTAAGTTTATAAAATGAGTTAGTTTTTATATAATAAAATAAGTAAGTAGTATATGTAGTAGGAATTAGTTTTATAAAAGGTAGAAACATGAGAAAGTGAGAACGAGAGGAATAGAGAGAAGAAGAAGGTAAAAAGAGGAAACTAGGGTTGAAGAGAGGAGGAGAATTTCTTGAAAATCGATCGGTTAGCTCGTTCCGGAGATTAATCGGTAAGGGTTAAACTTCCTCTAAATATCTTGTATGTTATTTATAGCATTTGATAGAAAAAAATAATTTAGGATTTAGGTTGTAGTGAAGTAGGAAATGTCTCTGTTTTTGATTTTTTGTAGAAAATCATGTTACTGGTTTTGTAACAGAGGAAGTGGAGGAACATTAGAAAAACACTACTTGCCTGATACAAAAAAAAAAAAAAAAAAAACTGGGAAACCTTGTTCCTCTGTATTCAATTTTTTAAGCTACTGTAACAATAAAAAACATTTAATTAATTAATATAGTTATTAATCAATATGGTGATGAATAATATAACCGGTTACGGTGTACCAATAATTAAATTGTAGATGTGTTGTATATTTGAAATGTGTTGAGAAATGCCGATTCCGGAAATAACATGTTCGGTTTATAGATGTTATGTTGTTGTGTGATAAATGTTGAAATGATTAAATGATGCTTGTTGTGCAATGTTGTTGAATTAATTCATAGGGTTGAATTATGGTAATGTATGCTTGTAATTGAGATAGAGGGATGTCTTGATTTGCATAATTGTTGTTGTTGAATTGCACACCGCATCATAAGTCGTTTCAAGAGGCGATGTCCGTTAGTCTCGTGGACGCTAGTGGCTCGTCCCAAACTCAGAGTGGGGGTTTGAAAGCTTAGGGAATGGGCTTTTGTGATTATCCGTCTGAGGGATAGACAATCGATAAATCCGAAGGATAATAGATGATTGGTACCACATGAATGAGTCGTGTCGTTGTGTCGAGACACACGTACACGTTTTGTTGAGTTTATGTATTGTTGAATATTATGTCTTGTGTGCTAATTGGTAATCGAAATTGATTGTGTTTGATTTCTATGAGTTGTTGATTATGTGAAATGGATTAAATGACTATAATTAAGTTGTTTACTCATGAGTTAGAAAAAGAGTAAGATCT
Source organism: Vicia sativa (assembly GCA_021764765.1). NCBI lineage: Eukaryota > Viridiplantae > Streptophyta > Magnoliopsida > Fabales > Fabaceae > Vicia > Vicia sativa. The sequence goes on along the minus strand of CM038795.1, from coordinate 110,941,703 downwards.
CTTTATTTAATGCCTTTCATTTTCTTTAAATTACATACTTTATGTCTGCTGGAATTCTTACCCTTCTGTTGGAAAATGCTTGCTTCGGCATTGTTCAGGTACCAAGGATGGTAGTGCGAGGTGCACGGGTTAGCGGACGACTTAGGCTTGTAGTCCTTTACTTTTTTTGATTTTGAGTCGATGCTCTGATTGTAACATTGCGGGTTTAGTGTCCGCATTCAAACTCATATTTTTTGTATATGGATTATACTTGTATATAATCCTTTGTTTTGATTATATGTTGATGTATGTGTATTATGACTTGATAACATGATTGGTGTATGAACCATATGGCTTAATGCCTTGCATATTATATTTTGATTCCTCCTTTGGAGAAGATAATACTATTATGATTCCGTTGTGTTTGCACGAAAAAGAAAGTATATGTCATGAATATATTATGTGTTTAAATGATTAATGTGACAAATATGTCATGTCCATTTTTCTTGATTATGTTGATATTATGTTGTGACACTCCTTCCGTGCAATTTTATTTCTCTGATTTTAATTATGTCGTTTAATTCGGAGTTAATTAGAAGGGGTGTTACACAAGGTAAACTTCACAAAGTCTATATGGATTATTGTACATGAGAAAAGTGAAGCTGTTATGAAGGGAGTAAGAACTAAGGACAACTGCTATCTATGGGTACCCCAAGACATAAGTCACTCCACATGTGATGTATAGATAGATACTGGAAGCGGTTGTTCTCGAGAAAATTGGATGGAGCATATGGTGATTGAACACAATGTTAAGTAGAATGTCATGACATCATGCAACATTACTAAAAACATTAATGTTCAGTTTGTTAAGGACAGGGGTGTTTCCTTGGAATACACAACTACTAAAACAAAATTAGCTGACACTCACTTTAAGGAATGGAATGCTAATCAATTTCGAAGTCCAAAAGGTAAACTAGGGGTCTGTATACATGAGGAATTATAGCAATTAAAGGCGTGTGGGAATAGCATTAGAGGGCTAACTTTTTCAAAGTGTCACTTAATATTGTGTGAACATGATATTCTACATATAAAGAGTCCATACATAGTGCAATCATTTCAACTCCCTCCCATACTGATCGCGACTTTAAGAGTCTATAAGATTCGTGACTGCAAGTGCACAGTCGTATCGCGTAGTTTTAAAAGATATCGAACCCACAAAGACCAAAAATCAAACTTATTGTTATCTAATTTTACTGTGTAAGGCTAAGTCTAATGAATGATTGGATTTTGGGGAAACTAAGAACTAAAACTGAAATAAAATAAAGATCAAGATAAATATAAGAAAAGGCATTGACATGTAATTTTTCGGACGTTAGGGGTTCAATATGTCATATGCATGGTTTAATAGATTAAAAATACTAATTCAGCAGAGACTATTGATTTAAAAACTCTATCTCAAACTCTTGTTCTATTGACTCACGTTATACTATTAACATTAAGTGATCACTATCGTTATTTCATTTAGAATTGTTTGGGAAAAACGCCCAGGATCTTTGCTTAGTTCCTCGCGTAAGAATACCTGCAAAATTCAAAGTCCCTGACTTTGAAAAATACAAAGGAAACTCCTGTCCACAAATTCATCTCACGATGTATGCCAGGAAAATGTCCACATACAACGAAGATCACCAGTTGCTAATCCATTACTTCCAAGACAGTCTCACCGGTGCCGCACTGAAGTGGTACATGGGTTTAGACAGCACGAATATCCAAACATTCAACGACTTAGGTGAAGCCTTTGTCCAGCAATATAAGTTCAACTTGGATATGGCTCCTGATAGGGATCAACTCCGCTCCATGTCTCAAAAGGAAAGAGAGACATTCAAAGAATATGCGCAACGATGGAGGGAAATTGCTGCCCAAGACAACCCACCATTGGAAGAGAAAGAGATGACTAAGGTATTCTTGAATACTCTTGGCTCATTCTACTATGAGCGAATGATCGCTAGCGCTCCTGGAGATTTCACCGAGATGGTGAGCATGGGAATGCGATTAGAAGAAGGGGTTCGAACCGGACGCCTAACCAAGGAAGCAGGATCTTCTAGTGGAATAAAGAAGATTGGAACCAGTTTTCCAAGGAAAAAGGAACATGACATAGGAATGGTCTCCCGAGGGAAACCACGCAAGAATGTCATTCAACAACGACAGGTAGCTGCCATAGCGCCCGCCGTCAACACAACTCCAAACACAGGAATTGCTCCGCAATTTCAACAAAATCAACAAACTCAACAGCCTCGTCAACAGGCTCAGCAGTATAACAATCAAAACCGTACGCCTCGGGTCACACAATTCGACCCAATCCCAATGACGTACACAGAACTTTACCCTGCGCTAATAAAAAAAATCTAATACAGACAAGGTCACCACCTCCGGTTCCAGAAAAATTACCATGGTGGTATAAAACAGATGTATCTTGCCCTTTTCACCAAGGGGCACCAGGCCATGACCTTGAGCATTGCATAGCATTAAAGGCAGAAGTACAGAGATTAGTGAGATCTAATCTTCTTTCCTTCCGAAATACAAGTCCGAATGTGCAAGCAAATCCACTTCCCAGTCATAGTGGACACTCAGTGAATCTAATGCTGAGAAATACAGACAGGTACCTTGTCACAGACGTAAACCTGATCAGAGGAAACTTGGTGCATCTCCATGAAGCATACAGTACCATGAGCACCTTCACTAAGCATGATTACGCAGCTTGCCACATCTTCTCCAAGAATATTCAAGGATGTTCCACCATAAGAGCAGATATCCAACATTTGTTAGACATCGGTGATCTACAAATCTACAGGAACAGAGATGATCATGACGTAAATACAGTAGGGCATTTTCTGCATGAGCTTTTAGTCTCAGATATCAACTCGAAAAACCCCGAAGTAAACGTCATCATCCCTTGTTTCAACGTACCCAAGCATGTGGAGATTGAATACAATGATTCCAGCATTCCAACATCTCCTTTGGTAATTTGCCCACCCGGTCCTGTTCCATACAGTTCTACCAAGGCAATTCCTTACCAATATCATGCAACCCTGATAGAGGATGGAAAGGAGAAACCCATGCCTACACTTCCAGCTAATGTCAATATAACAAAAATCGGACGAGTAACACGAAGTGCACGAGTGCACACTCCGTTACCACTAAGACCGCCTGCAGTTCCTGTTGTCCAACAAAATCCAGTTAACATATCTTCCGAGAATCCTGCAACGATTCCCGTTGATAACCCAAGCACAAATGTTGGTCCTCCTAATAGAGCCAACGTCAACGCAGACTTTGATGAGATACTGAAGTTAATCAAAAAGAGCGAATACCGAGTCGTGGATCAACTGATGCAGACTCCTTCCAAGATTTCAATACTGTCTTTACTCCTCAACTCCAAAGCTCACCGAGAAGCTTTAATGAGGGTACTAGACCAAGCTTACGTAGACCATGATGTGACTACGGACCAGTTTGGAGGTATTGTTGCCAACATAACAGCTTGCAATAATCTAAGCTTCAGCGACGAGGAACTTCCGGAAGAAGGGAAAGATCACAACTTGGCCCTCCACATCTCAATGATTTGTCAATCAGATTCCCTGTCCAATGTATTGGTAGATACTGGTTCATCTTTGAACGTAATGCCGAAGACGACGCTCGCTCGTTTGGCTTACAAAGGGACACCAATGAAGTTCAATGATATAATAGTAAGAGCTTTCGATGGATCAAGAAAGTCAGTTATTGGGGAAGTTGATCTCCCGATGACAATTGGTCCACACACTTTCCAAATTACTTTCCAAGTCATGGATGTACCAGCTGCTTACAGTTGTCTACTAGGAAGACCTTGGATCCACGAGGCAGGAGCAGTAACTTCTACTCTCCATCAGAAATTAAAATTCACAGTAAATGGAAAGTTGGTGACCATCAGCGGTGAACAAGCTTTACTTGTAAGTCATTTGTCCAGTTTCTCTTTCATCACAGCTAACGACATTGAAGGAACACATCTCCTCGAGCGTCTGTTAAAAGATGAATCTACCAACAAAAACAGATCATCTATCTCTTCGTATAAAGAAGCGGCACAGATTGTGAAAGATGGAAACGCTGAAGGTTGGGGATATGTAATCAAACCTGTCAAGAACGAAACAAAAGCCGGACTCGGGTTCACACCCGTATTCTCCAAGGACAAGCAAAAGGATGAAACACTTCGTCCAATCAAAGAAGTATTCAACAGTGGGGGTTTCTTAAACCCTGTCCTCCAAGAAGTTAGCGTTGTAACCATTGAAGATGATGAAGACGATCCCTCCGAATCTGAACAGTGGAGCACTTATTTAAACAGCCCTGAATATGTGTCGCAAGAAGGATTGTACGTACCAACTGATCAATTCAAAGACATGTCCCTGCAAAGGCATGAAAATCCACCTGTCCCTTCTGAAGTATGGGATACCTTGGGAGAACCAAGTGGCAAATTCGACTACATGGTGAAATACTCTGCGCCAGAAAGCTCAAAAATCAGGATCGAAGAGATCCAGCCCACTAGATGGGGTGATTCTTTTGAGTACCCTAGTCAATCAGAAGAGGAATATACATCTTCTCAGCCTAATCAGCAAATCGAGATCCCAAACGAGGATATCTGCTTCAACACACCTGTGGAATTCATCAAACCAGATCCTGGTTATCACTACATCAACATGATCACTGAAGATCAAGAGTGCGACTCGGGATACGATCTAGAAAGTGTCGCCGACAACGAGTCTCTTCACTCGGAAGACTGGAAGGTACACCCCCAGTATTCAACACAAAGATCAACAGGAAGTACAAATGCTATATCTCATACTTCCCGATCTGTTAATCAAGAAGATCGCTTTAGCAGCACAAAAGGCAAGGGCCATCGTCCAGAATCTTCAAAGCTTGCTCAACCAGCGACCAAAGTCTACTCAAGGGTTAAACCAAGCGGAAAATTACCTGAGTACCTCGACTTCCAAGGAGTTCGTCACTACTGGAAACCTGTTGAAGTTCGGACTAACGTTCATAGCTCTAAGTAGTTTATCTTTGCTTTTTGTTTTGAACTCTCGCCTCGCCCAAAGCGAAGAGATGTTTTATAGGGCTTAGCTTTTAAATAATTTCTCTTTGTCTTGCCCAAGACAAATGAGTTTGTATTTTAGGGCCTTGTTCATATTGTGAATCATAAATAAAATGCGTTGTTTTGATTCCACACTTTGTGTTTATTTTCATTTTTACCATTTTTTGGAAATGATAATCCTAAAAAACACAGTAAAAAAAAAATCAATCAAAAAAAATTATTAATCTGCATACACTTTCACAAAATTTTTTTTAATAATCAAACATAAATCAAAAATGCAGATTAACAAATGGACAAATCCATTGAAAGCAATAACTCTATGCTCTCTCCCAACTTTGAAATCCCTTGTGAAGTCGCCGAGGAAGAAGTTGAAGAAGAGATCCCAGATGAAATTTCTAGACTGCTAAGGCACGAGGAAAGGATCATTCAGCCTCACAAAGAACCTCTAGAAACAATCAATTTGGGTTCTAAGGAAGATAAAAAAGAAGTAAATATCGGAGCTTCACTCGACAGCACTGTCAAGGGCAAACTGATAAATCTTCTCAAAGAGTATGTTGATGTGTTCGCTTGGTCTTACCAAGACATGCCAGGTTTAGATACCAGCATCGTGGAGCATCACCTGCCGTTAAAACCAGAGTGCCCGCCAGTTAAACAAAAACTGATGGGAGTTCACCCTGAAATGGCCGACAAAATCAAAAAGGAAGTTCAAAAACAGCTTGACGCTGGTTTCCTCGTCACTTCTGAATACCCTTAATGGCTAGCCAACATAGTACCTGTCTCCAAGAAAGATGGAAAGGTCAAAATGTGTGTTGACTATCGGGATCTGAACAAAGCAAGTCCGAAAGACGATTTCCCACTACCGCATATCGACATGCTAGTGGATAGCACTGCAAAATTCAACGTCTTTTCCTTCATGGACGGTTTCTCTGGTTATAATCAGATCAGAATGGCTCCCGAAGACATGGAGAAGACATCCTTCATCACGCCATGGGGCACCTTTTGCTACAAAGTAATGTCGTTTGGATTAAAGAATGCAGGCGCAACTTACCAAAGGGCAATGACTACTCTCTTTCATGACATGATGCACAAAGAGATCGAAGTCTACGTGGACGACATGATAGCAAAGTCTGACACTAAAGAGGAGCATATAAACTATCTTTTGAAGTTGTTTCAACGGCTAAGGAAATTTCAGCTCCGTCTGAATCCTAACAAATGCACCTTTGGGGTAAGATCTGGAAAACTCCTAGGTTTCATCGTCAGTCAAAAAGGAATTGAAGTTGACCCTGACAAAGTCAAGGCTATTCAAGAAATGCCTACGCCGCATACGGAAAAGCAAGTAAGAGGATTTCTCGGACGATTGAATTACATCTCCAGATTCATCTCTCAGATGACTGCTACCTGTGGGCCGATATTCAAGCTTCTCCGCAAAGATCAAAAGGTTGTGTGGACAGCCGATTGCCAAAAAGCATTCGACAATATCAAGGAATACCTGTCAGAACCACCAATATTGATCCCTCCAGTTGAAGGAAGACCGCTAATCATGTACCTTACCGTACTAGAAGAGTCCATGGGCTGCGTACTTGGACAGCAAGATGACACCGGTAAGAAGGAGCATGCCATTTATTACTTGAGTAAAAAGTTCACAGACTGTGAAACTCGTTACTCCATGCTCGAAAAAACCTGTTGTGCTTTGGTGTGGGCTTCAAAACGTCTCCGCCAATACATGATCAATCACACGACTTGGTTAATCTCCAAAATGGATCCGATCAAGTACGTCTTTGAAAAACCTGCCTTAACGGGGAGAATCGCTCGATGGCAAATGTTGTTATCTGAATATGACATCCAGTACCGTGCTCAAAAAGCGGTCAAAGGAAGCATTCTCGTTGATCACTTGGCTTATCAGCCGCTCAACGATACCAATCTCTCAAGTTTGACTTCCCAGACGAGGATGTTATGTACTTAAAGATGAAAGATTGCGACGAACCGCTGCCCGGAGAAGGACCAGATCCAGAATCTAGATGGGGTTTAGTTTTTGATGGGGCAGTTAACATTTTTGGCAATGGAATTGGGACAGTCATCATCACTCCCGAGGGTTCTCATATCCCGTTTTCCGCCAGATTGCTATTTGATTGCACCAACAACATAGCATAATATGAAGCTTGCATCATGGGTATCGAAGAAGCCATCGACTTGAGGATCAAGAACCTTGACATATATGGAGATTCAGCCCTTGTGATCAATGAAATCAAAGACAAGTATGAGACTCATCATCTTGGTTTGATTCCCTACAGGGATTATGCAAGGCGATTGTTGACTTTCTTCAACAAAGTAGAACTGCATCATATCCCTCGAGATCAAAACCGAATGGCAGACGCCTTGGCTACTCTATCTTCCATGTTCAAAGTCAACGATTGGAATGATATGCCTAGAATCCGTATCAGACGCCTTGAAAGACCTGCATATGTATTCGCAACAGAAGCAGTCTTCGATGATAAACCGTGGTTCCACGACATCAAGCGTTTCCTTCAAACACGAGAGTACCCACTCGGGGCATCGTACAAAGATAAGAAAACTCTGAGGAGGCTTTCTAGAAATTTCTTCCTGAACGAGGATGTGCTATACAAAAGAAACTTCGACATGGTTCTGCTCAGATGCGTCGACAGACAAGAAGCAGACACAATCATCCATGAAGTACATGAAGGGTCCTTTGGAACTCATTCAAATGGGCATGCAGTGTCCAGAAAAATCTTGAGAGCAGGATACTATTGGATAACAATGTAATCTGATTGCTGTAAGCACGTCAAAAGATGTCACAAGTGCCAGATCTATGCAGATAAGATCCATGTGCCTCCGACTCTACTCATAGTTCTCTCCTCTCCGTGGCCTTTCTCCATGTGGGGCATTGACATGATTGGAATAATTGAACCAAAAGCGTCCAACGGACATCGCTTCATTCTGGTGATTATTGATTACTTCACCAAATGGGTCGAAGCAGCATCTTACGCCAATGTCACAAGACAAGTGGTTGTGAGGTTCATCAAGAACAACCTCATTTGCCGATATGGAATTCCAAGTAAGATCATTACTGACAATGGGTCGAACTTGAACAACAAAATGATGAAAGAACTGTGTGAGGAATTCAAGATCGAGCATCATAACTCATCTCCTTAACGGCCAAAGATGAACGGCGCCGTTGAAGCTGCCAACAAGAACATCAAAAAGATCGTCCAGAAGATGGTCATCAGCTACAAAGACTTGCACGAAATGCTGCCATTTGCTCTGCATGGGTATCGTACTTCAATACGCACTTCAACAGGGGCAACTCCCTTTTCTCTAGTATACGGCATGGAAGCAGTGCTCCCCGTAGAAGTTGAGATTCCGTCAATGAGGGTTCTCATGGAAACCAAATTATCTGAGGCTGAATGGTGTCAAAGCAGATACGACCAGTTAAACTTGATCGAAGAAAAGCGCCTGACCGCTCTGTGTCATGGACAACTTTATCAAAGAAGAATGAAGAAAGCTTTCGAAAAAAAGGTCTGACCTCGTGAATTACGAGAAGGCGACCTTGTGCTTAAAAAGATTCTGTCTTTTCAACCAGATTCTAGGGGCAAATGGACTCCTAATTACGAAGGCCCATACATCGTCAAAAGAAGCTTTTCTGGCGGTGCCATGACTCTCACAACCATGGACGGTGATGAACTCCCGCATTCTGTGAATGCTGACGCAGTCAAGAAATACTTTGTCTAAAAAAAAAACAAAAGAACAGCTCGGTAAGTTGAAAACCCAAAAAGGGCGGCTTAGGCAAAAAAGAGCGTCTCGGTGGATTGAAAACCTGAAAAGGCGATCCAGGCAAAAATTAGAGACAATAAACAGAAAATATCCTGATAGATTGAAAACCTGAAAAGGCAATCTAGGCAAAAACAAGGATACAAAAAAAAACGACAAAGTAACTGCATCAGTTCATACGTCAAATCTGAAGAATCTTCCATCAACGGATCTTCAATCAACTATTCTGAAGCGACAAGCACGGTGGGAATTCGAAGTTGTTAGGAATAATAACGGTTATTGCTTTCAATGTAGCCTTTTTCCCAATAAATTATCATTTCCAACTTTTGTAAATAGTCCATGGAATCACGCATTCGGCTGATTACCATTCTATCAATAAATTTGAGCCTTGTGCTTTTTGTTTGCAATTCCTACTTTGTTCTGTTTTGCAAAATAACGCTTTTTATCTGTGAAAATCACTTTTTGAAACTAAAATGTTTTAAATGTATTTTTACTCCAAAATTTTGAAACAAAAGCAAAAATTTTCCTTTGAACTATGAACACAGAAAGAACTTCAACAGTTCCTCCAACAAGTGTTTCAATCTCCGAAGGATAAAAACGACTGCTACAGAAGTCTTATCCTCAGCAGAAATCATCAAAGGACGGTATTCTTATCCCAAAAAGAATCCCCAGCCAAGTTGCCAATGAAGTGCCTTTCTCTGAAGGTTTAAAGCATGCAACTCAAAATCTTCATCAGTGAACGTCTGCACAGTTGCTGCAATTTTCACTGAATATTTGTTCGAACTGTGACGTGGTCCTTTTCCCAAATATCTCTTTAGTGTCTTTGTCAAGTATTGTTAGCATGCATATAACATTCATGACATTCATACATAATAGCATCATTCGTGCATTTTTGCATTCCTTGAAATGTTTGCTTCCATATCACTGGTGTAAATCACGCTTACTCATGTAAGTACAAGTCTATCCCCAGTAGAGTATCTCCAAACGGAAAAGATACATTTTCCTTTTTCCCCGGCGGAATACCCCCAAGCAGAGAAATACATTTTCTTCTCTCTACCACATTCCCCAGCTGAGATCATTCCTCATTGGGAATAATGTCTTGATTGACTTTTTCTTTCCAGTTCATTCCTGGATAGAACCCTGTCTATAATCAACAAAACAATAAGCAATGGCCTCATCGTCTGAGCCGTTTATTTTTCTCTTCATTCATAAAATTGTCATAAAAGTTTGTCTTCTCAACAAGGTCAAAATCATGACTATACGAGAAATTTCCCAACAGTTGTCTTTCTGTCTAAAAGAAAACCTGTGTCTTCCAATCAAAATGTCTGCGTCTTCTCAAAAGAGAGATCCTCGGCAAGATTGTATCCAAGAAAGTAGAAACTCATTTGAGTTCTGTTTCTTTCGCTGTTTGTTATTCACAAGGCTGAATGCTCAGTAATATTTCAAAGATTTACCTTGTTAAAGTTATCACTTTGCTGATAATTGGTAAATTCTTCAAAACTCATTTGAGATCTGTTTCCATCATTTGTCTGATATTCACAAAGCTGAATACTCAGAAATTTTTTCATAGATTTACCTTGTTATAGTTATCACTTCGCTGATAATTGGTAACATTTTCAGAATTCATTACCATGAACTATCACAAGGCTGATAATTAGTAATATCATTTTTCACTTACCTTAAACATTGTCACGAGGCTGACAGAAGGTAATCTCTTTGTTTCCAAAAAACGAAACAAATATTCACATGTTTTGTGAATCTCTTTTTCCCCAGCAGGGACGTATCCACAAATTTCCCCCACCATGTCATTTCTTTGATATTTCTCTGGGTGGAACTTTTTTTCAATCATTTTTGCATCATCCGCATCTTTTGGTATCTTAGGTCCAAAATTTGCGTATTCTGATATTTAAGTCTCTTTACACCTATCAAAACGAAGATATTCATCTTCATCTCACAGGCTAAAGAAACTTAAATAGGGGCATCTGTCATACCCCAATTTTTGACTTAATATACCACCTTACATTTGCATCATTGCATCACTAACAGTTCAGATAGCATTAATCGGGTGTAGCATTCACAGGTCAAAATTAGGGTTTCATCAGATTTTCATCTGATTCAAGAGGCAATCAATTAGGGTTTGAGTTTTTCTCACCTCATTTGATCTATCTTGATCAAATCATCAACCTCTAATCATCAGATATCCATTTTTTCTGATAGATCAATCGAGGATCGACCAATTAGGGTTTTGATCGAGCATGAGTATTCTCTGACTTTTTGAGCAAGAAATGACTTTTTTTTAATAGAGATTGGTCCTTATATCTTAGATACAACATCTTGACCTAATTTCTGGATTCAAAACATCACAGAAGTTCACAGACTTCATCAGTCAATTTCTGAAACATCTGATGAAAATTCATCTGCACAGAAAAGTCAAACTTTGACTTTTGGTCAACTTTTTCAAAACAAAACTTTTTCCATCATCAAAATACTTCAAATGATCCATCATGATCATAAAAAATCAAAAAAATTGAAAAAGTCAACAAAAAGTCAAAAGTTTTCATACTTAGAAAATTTTCTAAGTGTTGAAATTTCTTTTTTTTTCCAAACTTCATGCCATTTTTTCACCTAGTTCCATTTTGAATTGGAAAAAACTCAAAACATGAAAGTTGTAGCTTGTGAAACAAGCTTTCCAAAATGTCCAAGAAATCACAAATCCATGGAGTCTAGCCATACTTTTGAAATTGAAACATAAGGCTCCATGAACTTAATTTTCAAAAGTCAAAACTTCAAATTATAGGTCATTTTGTGATTTTCTCATCTAGAACATTTGCCACCTTGCCAAATTAGGATAAGAACTGATGAAAATCAGTGAGAAGTAATAATTGAGGGATTGGATCAAGTTGGAAAGAATAACACATGGTAAAAAAGGAAACTTCCTTTTTCTTTACAAAATACCTTTCTTACCCTTTAAGTTAACTTTGATTTACCAAAAGCTTGTACTCTTGCCTAACATTTTCAGAACCATTGGCCTATAAATAGATCATGATTTCAAGTTCAAAACTACACCAAAGTAATGCCAAGACATACTTTCCTTCCACTTTCTCCAATTTCTCAAATCATAGTTCAAAATGGAGAGATCATGCAATTTTGAAAAATTGTGAATGAACATGAGATCTTTGGTGTCAAACATGCTCTAATATCACTATCAAACTTGTTTACAACTTAAAATCAAACTGAAAACAAGTAAAAATCAGAAATCACTTTTCATTTTTTCAAACTTCCAAAACTGCCATAAGCATTCGAATTCATGGTTTTAATGGAACAAGTTGTGTTCTAATCATCCTAATACCTTCCATGTACCTCATATACATGATTCAAATCCTTAACAACCATCTGTAACAACTCAAGACACGATTTCCAGTTTCCATTTTGAGTCTGTGCAGGTTGACTTGTGTAGCTCGATTCAAGCAAGCTCGAAGCAAGCAGATCATCCATTTAGCTTCCATATGAGCCGATGATGCTGTAGCAATCAAGAAACAAGTTCTGGAAACACTCTTGCACTGAATTCGATCCCCACTTGTACAGGTATGAACATGAACTGGGATATCAATATTCTTTGAATTTAAATGCAAAAACTCTTGGCCAATCTTTTTCTGCACTCATCACGATCATAAACCCTCAAAAAAATCAAAGAATCATCAACTATGCATCATTTAATTTGAAATTTTCAGTTTAGGGTTCATAGTGTTCTTCAAAAATTAAATCATTCTGGGCTTAAAATAAATGAAATTAAAGAGTGGTATCATATTCCTGGGCTTGAAACGAGCAAGTTTCATGTTTATATCTTTGAATTTCATCAACAAACGAAGGATCTAGGTTGGACTGAAGATCGGGGAAGAAGATGAACACTTCGCGCGTGTTCTTGAAATTTAAATTCAAATTCTCCAATGTTTTATTAACACGTGCTCTGGATTCATAAACACTAAAACACGTTTGTCCCAGTGGTTGCTAGCTCGCCCTTAGGTTTTCTGCCACGTAGCCACCCAATGGTCATGAGTTCAATCCTTCTCAAGACCATTCTTTTTCAAAACTTTCATATTTTTTCATGTTTTTTACAAAACTTTCACATTTTTTTTAACCAATCAAAACTCCTCATTTTGAGGTGATTTTTGTACACTTGTCAATAAATGTATCTATTTTATGATAGTGCAAAATTTTCAGAAAAACTTTCATCGATTATATTTTAATCGAGGCAGCGACGTTCGAGCACTTTTTCAAAACACTTTAAAGGTGAATTTTTCAAGTTTTCGACTTCGATTCTTTTCAAAACTTTTCATAAATAAACCTCACATTTCAAAACATTTTCAAAATCATTTTTCAAAACTTTTTCATCAAACTTACATCTTTTACCATGATCGATCCGATTTTAACGATAAAACCGAATTCGTTTTCTCTCGAATTTCTCAATCGATCATGGGCCTCCCTTACGGTGTAAGTCCCAATCCTTTTATGTACATATTTAATTTTACTTGTACATACTCAAATCATCATTGTTAATATTCAAACATAAACAAATTTCTTTCGTTTGTTTTCATTCGTTTGTTTATCGCGAATCCATTGGTTCTAGGAGAAGAATTATTCCTGATGAAACTTCTTTTAAACCAATGGGCCTCCCTCACGGTGTAAGTCCCATAACATTCTTTTGTGTACATAATATTTCTTTGTACATATCAAATCATTTCCAAACACATACAAATTTTCATCTGTACATAACACAGATACTTTTTATACTCAAGTATAGACAAACTTGATCGTTTGTTTTATTTCACTTGTGTATACAAACCAACATTCTTTTATGTACATACATACCTTTTCCTTGTACATATCAATTTCTTTTCATACAAACTTTTATCGTACATAATCAGATACCTTTTCTGATAAACTTTGATCGATCGTTTCGTCTGTACATATACACTGAATACCATTGGTATTGAAAGGAGCATTATTCCCGGTGAAACTGCTTTTAAACCAATGGGCCTCCCTTATGGTGTAAGTCCCAACCCTCCTATGTACATCCATCTTTGTCTGTACATAAATAGCTCGTTCGTGTACATATTTACTTCCTTGTACGCAGTTCAAACTTGTAAATAATCAAGTTACGCTCGTTTTAAACGTTCGTTCACAGACACTTGTTTATATTTCATAAACTCTTGTAAATAAACATCATGCAATGTTTATATTTCCTTCATAAACTCCTGTGAATACATATCACACACACACACACTTGTTTATACAACTGTCTAATTATAACATAACAATTAGTCTAACCAATAGGTTCCCCACAGCTATAGCCTCCGCTTGGACTTCATACAAGATAATTCATCTCCAGCATGAATTTAGCCTCCGCTTGGGCTTTATAAAAGATAACTCTCCCCACAGAGTTAGCCTCCTCTTAGGCTTCATATAAGAAAACTCATTCATCTGAGTTTAGCCTCCGCTTAGGCTTCATATAAGACAACACTCCCCTGTTGAGTCAGCCTCCTCTTGGGCTTCGTTCAAAAGAACTCCTTATTGAGTTTAGCCTTCTCTTGGGCATCATACAATGAAAGAGACAGGAAATCTCTTAACAGCCTCCTATTGGGCTCCCAATACAAAGAATCACCCACGCTAAGATAGAACCACAGAAGGATGGTTTCCGGTGAAATCACTTTCAAAATCCCAGTAAAATTTCCGGTGAAATTGCTCTTAATTCAAAAGGATGGTTTCTCGGTGAAACCCCTTTTAAGACAAAGCCAGCCATACCCTATAGCTTCCTCTTGAGCTTCATACAAGGACCCTCGATGACCCTCGGAATGCCTCCTCTTGGGCTTACAATACAAGGACCCATGGGCTTCTTAAAAGCATCCCTTAATCCAATCAATTTCTCCTCGAGATTTAGACATCTATCATCTCTATGGAAGAAGTATCTCATCTATCACATCACATACAGTCAAAAACTTGTAAAACTCTTTTCAAACTATTTTCAAACAAAAACATCTCTTAATTGTAAGTGGTAACGCTTATACACTCAAGAAAAACACCCAATGCTTACAGTTAAAAGATTCAATCATCTTTTTCAAAACATCTTTCTTAAACATGTAAGTGGTAACGCTTGTATACTCAAGCAAAACACCGATAGCTTACGATGAAAGATCTTTATCAATCAAAACTTTCAAAAATGAATGTGATGAAATAGATTAGATACATTTTTCATTAAGATGACATTTGTCTGTCTCTTACTAACATCCCGTTGCTTCCACTAGCATAAGTGGGAACTACGATTGCTCTGACTTTCTCAACATCCTTTTGAGAATACGTAGGCACAAGGTCTCATCCTTGCCGAGCAAATTTCTTTCTCCCTCAGACCAAACAAACCATAGATCCCTGTAGATCCGAGCTACAAATGCTCTGATTCCCACTAGGGGATATGTATGCAGAAGATCCACAGATCTTTGCGAGCACAATAATAACAAAACCTAGAATCCTTCATAATCTACATTTCTTAAAATCCCAAAGGAGAAACTTTCCCAATCATAGAAATAGAAAATTAAAACACACAAACATATCAAACATATTCATATATAAAGCTATAGATAACTATATATATTTAGGGTGCTCCATCTTTTCCCTTTATATAACAATCCCCCTTACTCAGAATCTCCCCAATACGTTGCGTCTAGTTTACGGTAGTCGTTACGCATATCAATATCAATTGAGGGTATTACAGCTTTCCCCTTTTTCATAATCATTAAATCATCTTTCTTGTGTTGAAAATAATAAAGCTTGATGCTCGCGGCATCTTTATAAACGAATCAAAAGAGTAAATCGTTTCGAGCCAGAGAATCTGAATTCACGTTCAAATCCTCTAGCGCGTCACCTTTTAATGCGAACAAGCTTCAATAACCACCCACGATCTCAAGTTTTGAATGTTTCCCGCCTCTAACTTACAAAAGGTAACTGCTCCTGATTTCGACGCTTTTCCCTCATCAAAGACACAAGCACAAAATTCTCTAAGTTTAGAAATCTCTACCACTGACTAGGTTTAGCTTCGAATTTTTCTTCGTTATTTGATACTTTGGTCGAATCAACCAATTCCCTTGTTTATTCCTCTGGTCGACATGTTTCTTTTCGACATCCTTGTCTTGGTTCCATAAATTCTTCTGAAGGAGCCTTACTATTTAAGGATTGACCCCTAAATTATAAGGATAATTGCATTTGATACATACCCTTAAACACCTTAAGAAATTTCAAGGTAACAAAATGCCCCCCAGAGATTCCATTTTCGAATTTCCTTATTTGTCGACCATATGAGATAATGGCATCTATGAAGTTTCGTATCTTCAATCAGCCAACTCATTTTCACTACTCCAAAAAGTAGTTTACTGTTCCGATCTTTTCGTGACGTCAGGTAATCATGATAGCGTACCAGGTTTTTCGCTTCGAGACGTGGGATCATCAATGCTGGCCAAGATTACACTTTAGTGGTAGACATGGCCCACCATGCTTCCACTTCGATCTGGCTACACGTTTCCCTCGACTAGACACGATCCCTAACATAGGAAATCATCAAAGATTTTACCTTGCTTTTCTTCACTTATCTCAAGTCTATAAATAGGCACCCTAATTACTTTCTAACTTTCTTCTTTTGCTTCCTTAGTTTTCTCCTTCCTCTCAAAGACAAACCCATAAAACATTTAAACCCCATTTTTCACCACCTCCAAGCTTTCTCTACTTTTTCCAATGCCGAGCTAACACATCCAAACATCTCCAGCATAAACCTTCCTCATTCGCCATATTGATGCAAGCCCTATGTGCCAGAACCCCCATTCTCTGAAGAAAAAACCAAGATTTGGAAGTCCCAGGTACTCATCCCATTCAATCTTAAAAACAAGCCTTTAGCTTTCTTGGGCCCATTACCTGTGGATGTTCATTCTGAAATTTATGTTGATGACGAGGGTGCATTTTTCCTAACCAGTACTCGCTGTAGTCCTCTAATTACGTCTCCACACCCTATTTATTTACAATTTGTTGAAAAAAACTTTCGCACTACATCTCCTTTAAACTGTTCTAAATTCTAGGAATGGATGGCAGGTTTGGAACCCATCAAAGGCTAACAATGGAAAGAAATGGGTATTTATGATTTGCTGGAAATTTCTTGTGTCGGCCAGCCCTATTATGGCGGCATGCTATTGGCTTCCTTGCACTTCTAGGAGGGGTCGATCAACACTTTTCATATTAAGTGTGGTATGATAACTCCCGCTCTCCTCGACCTAACAGCTCTAACGAGAGTGAAAC
Organism: Vicia sativa; assembly: GCA_021764765.1. Classification (NCBI taxonomy): domain Eukaryota; kingdom Viridiplantae; phylum Streptophyta; class Magnoliopsida; order Fabales; family Fabaceae; genus Vicia; species Vicia sativa. The sequence continues at coordinate 110,924,494 of CM038795.1, read as the reverse complement.
CAACTGGCAGAATTTTTAATCACACTGAATATACCCCTATTGCAAAAAAATTCGTCGTTGGCAAATCTAAACATCCAACATACACTAATTTTATCATTTACCACCAACAAGATTTCACACCCTCTATGGCTTCGTTCTCTGGTATATTGGAGGCGATTTTGGACTCCCCAATTTCTCACTTACGCTATCACCAACATGAGTCCATGTTTACCGACATCTTAAATCTTTCTATACTTCTCATGAGCTGCTTACCGACATCTTAAATGACTGACATTGGGAAGTTATTAAGGAAGACGTCGATAACCTCTGGCTCCACAAAGCTAAACTTACTTTCACCCCTTTTAGACTAGCATTGCACTAAGGAATTTGAGACTTGGTGGAAGTCATATTTTGTTACTTTTGTTAATGACCCGCCACAAAAATGGCCAAACTAACTGTTGGTCTTGACAATTTTTAGCGGAAGATGACAAAATGTAAGACCACCAACATTAAACAGATTCAAGTTTCCAGAAGTATTTTAGGGTGGTGTATTTACCAAATAATCTTCGTCGAACCATCCATGATATGGCCCAAGAGCTAAGGGAGAAGGTAACTGAATGGATTCCACAACTTAAAATCCCTGGTTACACGAAAGACAAGTATCTTTACGCACTTCATTTTGGAAAAATCATATTCCCTCCTTTGCTGACTAGCTTACTAGCATTGGCTTTTCGACCACCTATCCCAGATTGGTGGTATAGCTCTTGGTCAAATATTCAAAATGCTTACAAAAATAAAACCGATCGGGTGGTTCCGACGAAGCATTGGTTACACGTCAACCCAGGCTTTCTGCATATTGACCTTAAATATGTGAGAGAGCTTTTTGTAGTACCCAATGGTAGCAGATTTTGGAAAGCTTAATTTCCTCTTTAATTTAGACTCACACACTTATTTGACTTAGCTCCCTTTTTCTAGCTGTTCCTCTACCATAGGTAATCATTCCAAAGAAAACTCTCACTATTGAAGATCAGGAAGAACCGTCGACGGTTCCTGTCGATGCTATTAACAAGGAAGGCCCCTCACGCTCAAAGGTATGTTTTATACTTACACATCTATTCATGTTTTTCTGGTTTGGTATTCCTTACTAGGCCGACATCTTGCAGTTCACACCTATCCCCAATCCCTCCGACGACGAACCATTTTCATCTTCTCTCAAGAAGTCTGATTCTTCTGTAAGTATATTTCTTTATTATGTTCGATGCTCCATGGATTGCAAGTTTCTAATGTCTCCTTTGTATATCAGATTCGAAAATGCTTAGCGAATTCGGCTGCTCCCTCCAAAATATCCAAAGAGTCCAAGGACAAAAAGCATTCCCACACTAAGAAGGCTGAGGTAGGCATTGCTTAATTAGACTGTTTCGACTAAAGTTATGGTTTTGACTAACATTTTCTTTATATTCTCAACCGTCACGTGATGATCAGTATCCTAACTCCTACAAATCCAAAGACCACAAGAGGAAACACACTTCCCCCTTTGAAGACAAGGTGGCCAAAAAGAAGAAAAAGAAAGTCCACCTGGCCAATGACCTTGAAATAGAAGTCGACGACAAAGATGAAGCAACAATGGACACTGACGATAAACCACTCATCACAAGAAGGAGAGGCAAAGTTCGCTTGGCTATATGTCTTGACACTTCCCTAATTTCAAGTGCTGACAATATCATAATAAATACAGCCATCGTCACTCCAACCCCTACTTCTACAACTGATGAAGCTGTCTTGTGATCTACACACTGGAGTAAGGCCAAGTCATGATTGCATTTGTATAAGATGTTGCTACTAAGAAAGAAGTTGGCAGCGAATCTTCTTAGGAACTTCTTATTTTTTACAGATGCCCCTTCAGGGTATTCTCGAGCCTCGAGGTACCTGTTCACTTCGTAGATCCAAGGTTTGTCTTCTACTTCTTCAGTCTCAAGTTCACAATAGTATGTTGGTTCGTCTATTCTTTCAATAATGATTTGAGGAGCTTCGATGTCCCATATGACTTTGGACATATATGATATGGTAGCTAACGCGTCTGCCAGCTGATTCTCTTCTCATGGGATGTGCTCGAAAGTGATTTCTTCGAAGTAGGGGATTCAGATTCAGCACATCCTCTTGATACAAAATGAGGTTTGGATGTTTCGTATCCCATTCGCCTTTGATCTGACTAATCACGAAAGTTGAATCTCCGTATACTTACAAGAATTTGATCCTTAAGTCAATAGCAGCTTTGATACCCAGGATGCATTCATTATGAATGCAACATTCAATAATGTTCAGTAGTTTTTTCTGAATTTTGAAATACATAACCAGGAGCAATTCCAAGTAAGAGATGAAGAAAAAACACAACTCACCATAAATATTAAAAAGTTTATATTAAAAACTATATGAATTAAAAATTTAAAATAATATAAATTATATTCTATTTTTATTCGTTTTTGAAAATTATCAAATATTTAACACTCGTATATATTTTTAAATCATCATTCGTAAATTTTTAATGATTTTGTCTGATTATAACCGGTATTCATCGATTTAATAATTTATCCGATCAAATTAAATCGGTGACACATCCGATTATCATTTCGACCTCTATTTTTAAAACATTGGTATGTACCATTGGAAAGAGAATATTCAAATTATATTAAAAAATATATTATAAAAAAGTAATATTCATAAAAGAAATATAAACATTTAAGAAGGTAGTCATAAAATTTATATCACACTTTCAAATAGAATAGTCAATGCATAAAATATATATCTAATTTATAGCTGTATAATAATTTATTATAACTAAACTTATTTAATCACAATTTCATTTTAAGTTTAGTGATCAGTTTGGGTTTTATTTAGCATAAAGACAATTTAGATTCTCCTAAATACAATGAAACCTGTGTTAAAACCTCTATATAGGTGTTTTATTGTCCTTAGCCTTATCAATTAAAAGCATGCATGAATCACGCATGGTTCAGAGACACTGTTTTCTCTGTATCATGAAGTGTGTAAACAAATTTCTAACAAATGTAACTATAGACAATGAAAAGTGAATTATTAGTTGTTGTCATATTTATAAAGACTTGACTCTAATTTGCATCTAATATTTTTGCTTCAGAATTGCAGATATTAACGGCTATTTCATTTTCTTATGTAGAGTCTATTATTTCTAGGTATGATAACATCACATTCCCAACCTTAGATTGATAGGAGAGAATCTTATATTTTCATGCAGCATGTCAGTGGGTATGTTCTAATGCTTACAAAATGAAGGATATTTTATGATGTTTCCGATGATATTTGTCCAATAATGTACTTTATTCATTTGAAATACGTCAAAGTAAATGTTAAAAAAAATCTTGATTTTGAATTTGAGATGCTTCCCAACACATCACACCCAAATTCAATTCCCCATGATGTTCGAGGATTTTTTCGGATGTCAAAACATGATATCACTATTTAATTACAAATTCATTATGAATGCAACATTCAATAATGTTCAGTAGTTTTTTTTGAATTTTGAAATACATAACCAGGAGCAATTCCAAGTAAGAGATGAAGAAAAAACATGCTTCGTATTCAGCTATATTATTGGTGCAGTCGAAACATAGTTTGGAGGGGAAAGGTGTATGACCGCTGTTGGGAGATGTAATTATGTCGCCAATGTCATTTCCAAGTGCGTTAGAAGCTCCATCAAAGACCATAGTCCATCGGGATCCTGGCTCAGGTACTTCGTTTGGTCCAGGCTCTTTGTAATCGATGACTAACATAATATCCTCGTCTAGGAATTCGAGATGCATAGACTGGTAATCATCTATGGCTTGATGAGCCAAATGACTGGCTACTACACTTCCTTTGATTGCCTTCTGAGTAGTATACTGGATGTCGTATTCGGTCAATATCATTTGCCTACTTGCTATTCTTCCAGTGAGAGTCAACATATACTGTCTTAGTCAGAGAGCAGCCCAAGCCAAAGCGCTGCAAGTTTTCTCGGGCTGTGAGTATCTTGTTTCACAGTCGGTAAACTTTTTGCTAAGGTAGTATATTGCGTACTCTTTTCGACCAGACTCGTCATGTTGCCCCAACACACACCCCATGGAGTTCTCTAATACTGTTAAGTACATGATCGGAGGTCTTCCTTTGACTGGTGGCATCAGGATATGAGGTTTCTGTATGTACTCCTTGATTTTGTCAAAAGTTGTCTTGAAATCGTCATTCCATTTTACCACTTGATCTTTCTTCAGTAACTCAAAGATTGGCTCATAAGTAGAAGTTAGATGTGCAATGAATCTAGCAATGTAATTCAGTCGTCCCAAGAAACCTCTTACTTCCTTCTCGGTACGGGGAGTTGGCATTTCTTGAATAGCTTTGACCTTGGCGGGGTCAACTTCGATACCTTTACCACTGACAACGAATCCCAGGAGTTTATCGGATCTGACTCCAAAGGTGCATTTGCTCGGATTTAGTCTTAGCCTGTATTTGTTCAGTCTATCAAACTGCTTTTGCAAATGATCAAGATGTTCTTCTTCAGTTTTTGATTGAGCTATCATGTCGTCGACATAGACCTCTATCTCGTGATGAATCATATCATGGAATAAATCCACCATAGCACGCTGATATGTGGCGCCAGCATTTTTCAACCTAAATGGAATGACCTTGTAACAGAAAGTGCCCTACTGTGTAACGAAAGTAGTCTTTTCCATGTCTTCGGGAGCCATCTTGATCTGATGGTATCTGGAGAAACCATCCATGAAAGAGAAGACTTTGTGCTGTGCAGTATTGTCAACCAGGACATCAATATGTGGGAGCGGAAAATTGTCTTTCAGGCTCGCTTTATTCAGGTCTCGGTAGTCTACACACATGCGTACTTTGCCATCCATCTTAGGTACGGGCACCACATTCGTAACCCACTGCGGATAAGAAGTAACGGCTAAGAAACCGACATTGAATTGCTTCATAACTCCTGCTTTTATTTTCTCAGACATCTTAGGATGCATACGACGGACCTTCTACTTCACAAGGAGAAACCAATCTTTCGTTGGTAGTCGGTATACCACAATGTCGACATCTAGACCTGGCATATCTTTGTAGGACATAGCAAAAATCTCGATGTAGTCATGCAGCATTTGGACCAATCTTTCTTTAACACTTCTCTCAAGACTCACTTCTATCTTGATTTCTTCTCTGTCTTCATCGGTACCTAGATTCACAACTTCGACTGGCTCTTCGTGTGGATATATAGCCTTTTCCTCTTGCTGTAGTAGTGCGGCAAGTTCTCCTGGAACTTCACAATCTTCCTCGCCTTCGTCTTCGGCTTGGTAGATCGAATTATCGAAGTCATATTTAGCAATAGCAGAGTCATTATCGACGAGATTCGAAGTGAATATGGATATGCAATGTATTACGTAGGTGTGTGTAAGAACACATAGCTTTTGAAAGGGTGATAAGTAAAAAGAAAGACAGAGAGCACAATATTTGAATGCAAAATTCCAATGATTTATTGAATGAAAATATGTGAATGACAAATAATGACCCTTATAAATGAGCCGTGGTGCCCCGGGCAAGGCACTAGGCTTATAGTTTATTGGTCAGAGTGTCAAAAGCATAAAAGCATAATAGAAAGAGCAATTACTCATGTCTAAAGGAGACTTTTATAACATCTTCAGTCTTCCAATTGTTGAGTCCATTGTCAGGAGTCAGGAAGATCCAATTGCTGATGTCGATGTCACAATCATCGTCTTCTTCTATAGCATGAATTTTGTTCTGGTTTTCGAGATAATCATCTCCCCATCCAGTTTCCTTGATGTATTCAATTGCGATCTTGTAGCTATCAGGAGCGGTATACTTCACCATGAAGTTGTACTTTCCACTTGGCTTCCCCAATGTATCCCTGACTTCTTGTACGACTTCACTTACGTCTTCAATCTTCAGGCTTTTAGAAACATCTTCGCACAGATTCTCTATAGACGGGGCTTTTAGGAATAGCACTTCTCGATTTTCCATAATGTGTTGAACACGTCTCTTCAACCAAGCACATCCATTGGATTCATATGCTCACCAATTGCAGTTGTCAGGATATCCTGGAAATAAATCGGCTTGCAACAAATCCTTCTTGAGAGTCATCAGGGGAATGGTCATCTCATTCACATCAAAAACATAGGAGTCATTGCCAATGGCTTTGGCACTTTTACCATGGTCAGGCATTGGTGCGTTGATCACATTCGGAGTTTCGACAAGAGGGTCGAATTCAATTTCTCGGGCTTCAATCATGTCTTGAATCTTGTTCTTCAGGGCCCAATAGTTGTTGGTGTCGTGCCCTAGGATTTTGGAGTGGTATGCATGCCTTGAATTGGGATTGTATTTCGGAGAGGAAGTGTTGACATTTTGAGGAGGATCCCTCAACGTAATCAGCTCTACTTTCAACATGTGTTGTAGTGCTTGAGATAGCGTCATGTTGATCTTCGTAAACTGTCTTCTTGGCACATTTTGCCCATGTGCGTTGTCTTGTTGAGGTTGCATTGGCGTGGGATTGGAGATCAAGATTGATTGTGGTCAACTTTGTTAAGGCTCTTCTGACCATACACATCATTAGCTTCTTTCTTCCCGTCAAACGATCTCTTTACAATGTTTGAGGATATTTTGACTTGAATCTTTTCGCTCTTGATTCCACCTTCAATTTGTTCTCCTGTCAATATCAGCTTGGTGAATCCAGATGAAGAGTTTCCAATCAGATGATTGAAGAATGGGTCTGTCAATGTTCCCATGAACATATTAACCAACTCCCTATTGGACAGGGGTGGTTGAACTCTGCATGCTAGACCTCTCTATTTCTGAGCATATTCCTTGAACTTCTCGTCACGGCCCATGGACATACTTTGTAGTTGCATACGGGTTGGTGCCAATTCAGCATTGTACTAGTACTGTTTGCAGAAAGCATCTGCCAAATCATTCCAGGTATGAATGTGGGTACTCTCTAGTTGATAATACCACTCTAACTATGCTCCGGACAGACTCTCTTGAAAGAAATGTATCCATAGCTTCCTGTCTTTAGTATGAGGATGGATCTTGTGAATATAGGAATTCATATGCAGCTTCGGGCAAGAAATGCCATCATATTTAGCAAAGGTAGGGACCTTGAACTTGCGGGGAATTACCATTTCGGGAACTAGACTCAACTCATCAAAGTTTAACCCTGACATTTTCAGATTCTCCACAATATTCAGGCGGTCTTCAAGTTGCTTGTATTTTTTGTTGTTAGGATATTGCTCGCTCATATAGTCTTCCTCTTCGTTTTCAGACTCATGATGGTTTCCTTTATTGTTTTTTACGCTTCCTTCAGTTTCTCTGCTCTTGTCTGAGAATTTAAGCTGTCTGACTACCTTGACTGGACCTCTGAACCTTTTCCCCATGTTAATAAGGCCAACAGTCTTCTTCTTTCTGGTGATGCGCTTCTTCAGATCTTTCTTCCCTTGAGCTAAGCTGGTGAACATTTCCTAGAACTGAGCGTTTTGAGCCTAAAGATCTTTGACAGTCTGTTTGAGAGTCATTTATGGTGAAATAAACAGCGAGAGAATGACAAAACTGGTCTTCGGTGTACCTGTTATGAAATGTTATGCTATGATATACAATGCTATGCAATGCAATGTTTTCAAGGATCTTAGGAATTTAAATTTAGTAAACGAGCAAGAACAAACTTTTTAGTAGTTGACTTAGTAAGTACAAATAAAAGTTCATACGGTAAAATGAAATTCCTAGAGCTTAGGCCTCCCATTGACGCTTCCTCTTTGTGTTAAAGTAGGTGTTTATGCCTTGTTCCTTGCGAAGTAGCTTTGTCAACTGCAATATTCTTTTCCCGCTTGTGTAGCACTAGGCTTCGAATGTATACCTATCTTCTTTTAGTTGAATCCAGGATCTCTTTAATTCTTCAAAATCAATAGGTATGTCTAGATAAAGAATGGTATAGGGTTCGTCACCTACAGCAACAAGTTCCATAATTACTGGTAGGATAACAGTATATGGCATCATGAGGTTTTGAGCGCGAGCTCGCACCCATTTGAGGTAAGGTTCCCAAGGAATTGAATTTTTATGCCCCAAGGTTTTGGTATCAATTTTCTTCACCATGCCCCAAGTGTGCACAATTCTTCGGCGATAACCATGGAGATTGTTGTCGTAGTCAAATACGATGTCTTGGAGAAGCATATCATGAGGACCTTCTCTTTGAGCATAACCAAACTGTCATAGCACTAGAGAAGGGTTGTAAGTGATACCTCCCCTTATGCTAAAGAGTGGTACATAAGGGAATTCTCCACAACGCACGATGAAGGTGAAATCCTTTTGAAAGTAAATACACCAACGAATATCTTAATGAGAGAGTGACATCAACCTTTGAGACCATTTCAACCTTTTCTCATTCTTCATTACGAACTGAGAAAGGTGTGAAATAAACCACCTGGATAATAACGGTATGCAGCATATCTCTAAGAAAAGTAGGCACAGGATTATGAGTGAGGAAAATCATGATGGTGTTTATGTCTATGAATTGGTCTGGATTAAGAAATAGCACCAAACCATAGATTAGCAAAGCAAAAACGTCTTCGAAAGCGTGGAAACTCATCGCTCTTAGGAATTCTTGAGCTTTCTTTATCAAAAATTTGGCAAGCAATCCCTTAACTCCACTTCTGATTTCCCAATTTTCTTCAATGTCTTATCTCTTTAGATGTAACGGTTATACCCCATAATTTTCCCTCCTACTTCTGAAGACAATCCACAACTCCATACTCAAGGATTTCACAAGGGGTGACCAGACAAACCCCCTCCTACGTTACAAATCCAAACTAGGGTTTTGTTTCTCTCAAGTCAAGATGGATTTCCAGTGCTCTAAGTGGTTATCATATCTCACCATATACTTCAAGGGATCATCATGTCAAACTCCAAGCCTTACAAATCAAAATTACTCATCCATTTGCTCAGATGGTTGAAAATCAGTTGTATTAGACAAAAAGTCAACTGTGGTCAACATACAGTCAAACTTCATAATTTTTAGCCAACTTGAATATTTTGAAGTAATATTCATCATTTGATCAGGGGTTAATCATGATTCCTCAAGGGAAGTCAAGATTTGATCAAAAGTCAAAGTTTCTAAATTAGGGTTTTTTAGATAAAAGTCAACAGAACTTTGACCAGGCATAACTTTCACATACTTTATCAGAAATTTTCCCATCAAAGCTCATTTTGAAGAGAATTCAATTCTCTACAACTTCATGTCTCACAAGCTTTGGCTAGAAATGCTTCATTTGGAAGTAATGGACCAAAACATTATAGGTCCTTTTAAAAGTCAACAAAGAGTCATCTTTTTGCAAAGAAGTGGTCATGGACATGGAAACTTCAACGAAGATGAAACAAAAAAAGTCTGTTTAGAGGACATCTTGAGCTTTCTTAAAAGTCCAAGAATAACCAAAAATGTTAAAAATTGAGAAAGATACAAGTTGTGCAAGCTCAACATTTTTGAGGAGGTGCATAAAGAGAAATACTTGAGAAAGTCATAAAAAATCTAAATGGGCCTAACTTTTCTTGATTCAAACTTGTTCCTTATCTGAATTGGAACCTCCAAGCCCAACACCACGTTTTTTGTCTTTTATTTTTATTTATTTTGGATTTTTATTTATTTAAAACCAATTTAATTAAAATAAAAGATATAAAATCAAATTTTTAAATGCAAGATTGATTTTCTCTCATTCTTGAGGTCCAAGCAAGCCATACAAGCTGTCATTTTCGAAATTATTAAGATTGGCTAGATAATTGATTTAAATTTGATCAAAAAAAGGCAATATTTGGTTTCATTCCAAATCAAATATTTTCTCATTGATTGCCACATAATTTCTTCATGGTCCTTAACCTAATTCAGTGTAGTATATATACACATTGATTCCAAATGCCACAAGGACGAAAAATTCAGGCCTCAAGAACCCTAAAACACTTCAAAAAAACCGTGCATTACAAGTCACTTGCAGCTAGGTTTTTGGATCGATTCAAGCCAAACAAAGTGTTCCAACACATTCCTTGATACTCTCTCACTTGTTTGTTTTGCGTTTTATCACAAATATTGAGGATAGCAAGATTCACCACCGACTTTTCTTTTATCCAATAAAGGGAAGGTGAAAAGAACAGGAAAAGACATCTGTTAGCTTCTGAGTAAGGGAGGCAATTATGAAAAGGGAAGGTATTAGCACCCTTTCCATCTGTAGTAATAGTCCCTACAAATATGCTAAGGTATCCCAACATGTTGCCTTCTATGACCATCAGATGTCCCTTCGAACGTCCCTTTACATCCAACAGATCGAGTTACCTGCCAACTAATGGTATGGATAGCGCTACCCTAAAGGAAAGAAAAATAACACGAAAACGACCGTTCTGAGTAGGTAAATAAGTCTCTTTTGCTTGCTCAATCAAAATATTTTTCACACCTCACACTTTCAAAAACACTTTCAAACACTTTGTATACATTCCGGCGTGAATCATTACAAAGTTCTTTTCCAAAATAAAACATTTCCAAACACTTCGTAGACATTCCAACGTGAATCATTACGAAGTCAAAGTGAAATGTCTTTTCAAAAAATATTTTCAAACACACACACAAAAAGTAATTAAAGTGAGCTAAGCAATTAAGAGCCCGTAGAAAACTACGGATGGAAAGGGTGCTAATACCTTGCATTTTCATAACCGCCTCCCTTACTCAGAATCTAACGAAGGTCTTTTCCTGTTCTTTTCCCCTTCCCTTAATTGGATAAAAGAAAAGTCGATGGCGACTCTTGCTATCCGCAATATTTGCGATAAAACGCAAAACAAACAAGTCGTTCTAGATATAGTAACGATGCGATGTCTTGAATTTCGTAACTTTTTCGACAGTGAATGGTATTTGATCAAGAATGTGTATCCCAAGTAGCTTAGAGAACTATTTCAATGTAGGTACCAACTGAAAATCTGGGAAAGTAAAGCAGTGATGTTTTCGGTCAAAGAATTGGAATACGACGCTCGTCATATCTTCTTCAAAACCGGAGATAACCAAGTCGACTAGATAACCATGTCTTTTGATGAACTAATAGTGATCGGGAATTTCTGAGATGAACTCCTTGAGTTGAGAAGGTATACCCACGATGTTGATTCGGATAGTCTTCTTAGAAGCCATAACCCTACAACAAAGAGCAAAGATAAATCCCTAGGTCCTTGAAATAGTTAGAAATAATATGATGATATGATGTTATGATGTCATGATGACATGTTTAAATAGCAAGCACAAGCAATTCACACAATATCCCTAGGTTTAAGGCTTTCATGAGGTATAGGTGTTTACCCTACCGGAGTTTGAGTGGGTTCAACCTGTTCTATAATAGTAACAGGGTTCTAGGAATCTCATATCATCAATCTTTCTCACAGGCTTTATTTCAATACGACTACCAATTGGTCAACCGAAACATCCCAAAAGTCGAATCTTAATGAGCGTAGCATCGAGTATCAACCAACCTCAATCTGCACCAAAGTCGACCATCTAACTACCTTTTAATGGCCAATATGGGTCAATTAGGGTTCTAAAGTTGAGTTAGTGCTTGATGGCACCACGCAGATGCCAAATATTTCCACAACTCAACATGAGGAACATCAGGACATCCAAAGTGTCACACTGACCGTAGCAATTATTTTGACCATTTCGGTATACGCCTAACAGTCGCGATGATTTATTGTTACTTACCTAAGGAAACCTGGATCCGGGTGTAGGATCCTCACAAATATAATACACAAACATCCCTTAAAAATAAAGTAGAAAATTCAAACAGAAATCAATAAAAGTGATCTTATGGCCCTAAGGTAGGCTCTCTTTAGGTTTCCCCAGTAGAGTCGCCAGTTTTATAACACGGTGGGAGAACTGACTTGTTTGTTTTGCGTTTTATCACAAATGTTGAGGATAGCAAGAGTCACCATCGACTTTTGTTTTATCCAATAAAGGAAAGGTGAAAAGAACATGAAAAGACATCCGTTAGATTCTGAGTAAGGGGAGGCAGTTATGAAAAGGGAAGGTATTAGCACCCTTTCCATCCGTAGTTATCTACGAAAAGTGATAATAGTCCCTACAAATATGCTAAGGTATCCCTACATGTTGCCTTCTATGACCATCAGATGTCCCTTCGAACGTCCCTTTACATCCAATAGATAGAGTTACCTGCCAACTAATGGTATGGATTGCGCTACCCTAAAGGAAAGAAAAATAACACGGAAACGACCGTTCTGAGTACGTAAATAAGTCTCTTTTGCTTTCTCAATCAAAATATTTTTCACACCTCACACTTTCAAAAACACTTTCAAACACTTTGTATACATTCCGGCGTGAATCATTACAAAGTTCTTTTCCAAAATAAAACATTTCCAAACACTTCGTATACATTCCAACGTGAATCATTACGAAGTCAAAGTGAAATGTCTTTTCAAAAAATCTTTTCAAACAGACACATAAAAAGTAATTAAAGTGAGCTAAGCAATTAAGAGCCCGTAGATAACTACGGATGGAAAGGGTGCTAATACCTTGCAATTTCATAACCGCCTCCCTTACTCAAAATCTAACAAAGGTCTTTTCCTGTTCTTTTCTCCTTCCCTTAATTGGATAAAAGAAAAGTCGATGGCGACTCTTTCTATCAGCAATATTTGCGATAAAACGCAAAACAAACAAGTCAGTTCTCCCACCGTATTATAGTAACGCTGATGCGATGACTTCGAATTTCAGAACTTTTTCTGAACAGGTGAATGGTATTTTAATCAAGAATTCGTATCCCAAGTAGCTTAGTGAACTCTTTCAATGTAGGTACCAACTGAAAATCTGGGAAAGTAAAGCAGTGATGTTTTCGGTCAAAGAATTGGAATACGACGCTCGTCATATCTTCTTCAAAACCGGAGATAACCAAGTCGACTAGATAACCATGTCTTTTGATGAACTAATAGTGATCGGGAATTTCTGAGATGAACTCCTTGAGTTGAGAAGGTATACCCACAATGTTGATTCGGATAGTCTTCTTGGAAGCCATAACCCTACAACAAAGAGCAAAGATAAATCCCTAGGTCCTTGAAATAGTTAGAAATAATATGATGATATGATGTTATGATGTCATGATGTCATGTTTAAATAGCAAGCACAAGCAATTCACACAATATCCCTAGGTTTAAGGCTTTCATGAGGTATAGGTGTTTACCTTACCGGAGTTTGAGTGGGTTCAACCTGTTCTATAATAGTAACCGTGTTCTAGGAATCTCATATCATCGATCTTTCTCATAGGCTTTATTTCAATACGACTACAAAGTGGTCGACCGAAACATCCCAAAAGTCGAATCTTAATAAGTGTAGCATCGAGTATCAACCAACCTCAATCTGCACCAAAGTCGACCATCTCACTACCTTTTAATCGCCAATATGGGTCAATTAGGGTTCTAAAGTTTAGTTAGTGCTTGATGGCACCACGCAGATGCCAAATATTTCCTCACTAAACATGAGGAACATCAGGACATCCAAAGTGTCACACTGACCGTAGCCTTTATTTTGACCATTTCGGTATACGCCTAACAGTCGCGATGATTTATTGTTACTTACCAAAGGAAACCAGGATCTGGGTGTAGGATCCTCATAAATATAATACACAAACATCCCTTAAATATAAAGTAGACAATTCAAACAAAAATCAATAAAAGTGATCTTATGGCCCTAAGGTAGCCTCTCTTTAGGTTTCCCCAGTAGAATCGCCAGTTCTATAACACGGTGGGAGAACTGACTTGTTTGTTTTGCGTTTTATCACAAATGTTGAGGATAGCAAGAGTCACCACCGACTTTTCTTTTATCCAATAAAGGGAAGGTGAAAAGAACAGGAAAAGACATCTGTTAGATTCTGAGTATGGGAGGCAGTTATGAAAAGGGAAGGTATTAGCACCCTTTCCATCCGTAGTTATCTACGAAAAGTGATAATAGTCCCTACAAATATGCTAAGGTATCCCTACATGTTGCCTTCTTTGACCATCAGATGTCCCTTCGAACGTCCCTTTACATCCAATAGATAGAGTTACCTGCCAACTAATGGTATGGATTGCGCTACCCTAAAGGAAAGAAAAATAACACGGAAACGACCGTTCTGAGTACGTAAATAAGTCTCTTTTGCTTTCTCAATCAAAATATTTTTCACACCTCACACTTTCAAAAACACTTTCAAACACTTTGTATACATTCCGGCGTGAATCATTACGAAGTTCTTTTCCAAAATAAAACATTTCCAAACACTTCGTATACATTCCAACGTGAATCATTACGAAGTCAAAGTGAAATGTCTTTTCAAAAACTCTTTTCAAACACACACACAAAAAGTAATTAAAGTGAGCTAAGCAATTAAGAGCCCGTAGATAACTACGGATGGAAAGGGTGCTAATACCTTGCATTTTCATAACCGCCTCCCTTACTAAAAATCTAACGAAGGTCTTTTCCTGTTCTTTTCTCCTTCCCTTAATTGGATAAAAGAAAAGTCGATGGCGACTCTTGCTATCCGCAATATTTGCGATAAAACATAAAACAAACAAGTCGTTCTCCCAAGTATATAAGTATGATGCGATGTCTTCAATTTCGAACTTTTTGAGCAATTGAATGGTATTTGATCTAAAATTTGTATCCCAAGTAGCTTAGTGAACTCTTTCAATGTAGGTACCAAATCTGGGAAAGTAAAGCAGTGATGTTTTCGGTCAACGAATTGGAATACGACGCTCGTCATATCTTCTTCAAAACCGGAGATAACCAAGTCGACTAGATAACCATGTCTTTTGATGAACTAATAGTGATCGGGAATTTTTGAGATGAACTCCTTCAGTTGAGAAGGTATACCCACAATGTTGATTCGGATAGTCTTCGTGGAAGCCATAACCCTACAACAAAGAGCAAAGATAAATCCCTAGGTCCTTGAAATAGTTAGAAATAATATGATGATATGATGTTATGATGTCATGATGTCATGTTTAAATAGCAAGCACAAGCAATTCACACAATATCCCTAGGTTTAAGGCTTTCATGAGGTATAGGTGTTTACCCTACCGGAGTTTGAGTGGGTTCAACCTGTTCTATAATAGTAACAGGGTTCTAGGAATCTCATATCATCGATCTTTCTCACAGGCTTTATTTCAATACGACTACCAATTGGTCGTCCGAAACATCCCAAAAGTCGAATCTTAATGAGCGTAGCATCGAGTATCAACCAACCTCAATCTGCACCAAAGTCGACCATCTAACTACCTTTTAATGGCCAATATGGGTCAATTAGGGTTCTAAAGTTGAGTTAGTGCTTGATGGCACCACGCAGATGCCAAATATTTCCTCAACTCAACATGAGGAACATCAGGACATCCAAAGTGTCACACTGACCGTAGCAATTATTTTGACCATTTCGGTATACGCCTAACAGTCGCGATGATTTATTGTTACTTACCTAAGGAAACCTGGATCCAGGTGTAGGATCCTCACAAATATAATACACAAACATCCCTTAAATATAAAGTAGACAATTCAAACAAAAATCAATAAAAGAGATCTTATGGCCCTAAGGTAGCCTCTCTTTAGGTTTCCCCAGTAGAGTCGCCAGTTCTATAACACGGTGGGAGAACTGACTTGTTTGTTTTGCGTTTTATCACAAATGTTGAGGATAGCAAGAGTCACCACCGACTTTTCTTTTATCCAATAAAGGGAAGGTGAAAAGAACAGGAAAAGACATCCGTTAGATTCTGAGTATGGGAGGCAGTTATGAAAAGGGAAGGTATTAGCACCCTTTCCATCCATAGTTATCTACGAAAAGTGATAATAGTCCCTACAAATATGCTAAGGTATCCCTACATGTTGCCTTCTATGACCATCAGATGTCCCTTCGAACGTCCCTTTACATCCAACAGATAGAGTTACCTGCCAACTAATGGTATGGATAGCGCTACCCTAAAGGAAAGAAAAATAACACGGAAACGACCGTTCTGAGTAGGTAAATAAGTCTCTTTTGCTTGCTCAATCAAAATATTTTTCACACCTCACACTTTCAAACACTTTGTATACATTCCGGCGTGAATCATTACGAAGTTCTTTTCCAAAATAAAACATTTCCAAACACTTCGTATACATTCCAACGTGAATCATTACGAAGTCAAAGTGAAATGTCTTTTCAAAAACTCTTTTCAAGCACACACACAAAAAGTAATTAAAGTGAGCTAAGCAATTAAGAGCCCGTAGATAACTACGGATGGAAAGGGTGCTAATACCTTGCATTTTCATAACCGCCTCCCTTACTAAAAATCTAACGAAAGTCTTTTCCTGTTCTTTTCTCCTTCCCTTAATTGGATAAAAGAAAAGTCGATGGCGACTCTTGCTATCCATAATATTTGCGATAAAGCATAAAACAAAAAGATTCTCCCAATCAGTATTATAATACGATGCGATGTCTTCGAATTCGAACTTTTTGAGCAGTGAATGGTATTTGATCTAAAATTTGTATCCCAAGTAGCTTAGTGAACTCTTTCAATGTAGGTACCAATGAAAATCTGGAAAGTAAAGCAGTGATGTTTTCGGTCAACGAATTGAATACGACGCTCGTCATATCTTCTTCAAAACCGGAGATAACCAAGTCGACTAGATAACCATGTCTTTTGATGAACTAATAGTGATCGGGAATTTCTGAGATGAACTCCTTGAGTTGAGAAGGTATACCCACAATGTTGATTCGGATAGTCTTCTTGGAAGCCATAACCCTACAACAAAGAGCAAAGATAAATCCTAGGTCCTTGTAATAGTTAGAAATAATATGATGATATGATGTTATGATGTCATGATGTCATGTTTAAATAGCAAGCACAAGCAATTCACACAATATCCCTAGGTTTAAGGCTTTCATGAGGTATAGGTGTTTACCCTACCGGAGTTTCAGTGGGTTCACCTGTTCTATAATAGTAGGTTTCTAGGAATCTCATATCATCGATCTTTCTCACAGGCTTTATTTCAATACGACTACCAATTGGTCGGCAAACATCCCAAAAGTCGAATCTTAATGAGCGTAGCATCGAGTATCAACCAACCTCAATCTGCACCAAAGTCGACCATCTAACTACCTTTTAATGGCCAATATGGGTCAATTAGGGTTCTAAAGTTGAGTTAGTGCTTGATGGCACCACGCAGATGCCAAATATTTCCACAACTCAACATGAGGAACATCAGGACATCCAAAGTGTCACACTGACCGTAGCAATTATTTTGACCATTTCGGTATACGCCTAACAGTCGCGATGATTTATTGTTACTTACCTAAGGAAACCTGGATCCAGGTGTAGGATCCTCACAAATATAATACACAAACATCCCTTAAATATAAAGTAGACAATTCAAACAAAAATCAATAAAAGTGATCTTATGGCCCTAAGGTAGCCTCTCTTTAGGTTTCCCCAGTAGAGTCGCCAGTTCTATAACACGGTGGGAGAACTGACTTGTTTGTTTTGCGTTTTATCACAAATGTTGAGGATAGCAAGAGTCACCACCGACTTTTCTTTTATCCAATAAAGGGAAGGTGAAAAGAACAGGAAAAGACATCCGTTAGATTCTGAGTATGGGAGACAGTTATGAAAAGGGAAGGTATTAGCACCCTTTCCATCCATAGTTATCTACGAAAAGTGATAATAGTCCCTACAAATATGCTAAGGTATCCCTACATGTTGCCTTCTATGACCATCAGATGTCCCTTCGAACGTCCCTTTACATCCAACAGATAGAGTTACCTGCCAACTAATGGTATGGATAGCGCTACCCTAAAGGAAAGAAAAATAACACGGAAACGACCGTTCTGAGTAGGTAAATAAGTCTCTTTTGCTTGCTCAATCAAAATATTTTTCACACCTCACACTTTCAAAAACACTTTCAAACAATTTGTACACATTCCGGCGTGAATCATTACGAAGTTCTTTTCCAAAATAAAACATTTCCAAACACTTCGTATACATTCCAACGTGAATCATTACGAAGTCAAAGTGAAATGTCTTTTCAAAAACTCTTTTCAAACACACACACACAAAAAGTAATTAAAGTGAGCTAAGCAATTAAGAGCCCGTAGATAACTACGGATGGAAAGGGTGCTAATACCTTGCATTTTCATAACCTCCCTTACTAAAAATCTAACGAAGGTCTTTTCCTGTTCTTTTCTCCTTCCCTTAATTGGATAAAAGAAAAGTCGATGGCGACTCTTGCTATCCGCAATATTTGCGATAAAACGCAAAACAAAAAAGTCAGTTCTCCCACCGTATTATAGTAACGCTGATGCGATGTCTTCGAATTTCAGAACTTTTTTTGAACAGGTGAATGGTATTTGATCTAAAATTTGTATCCCAAGTAGCTTAGTGAACTCTTTCAATGTAGGTACCAACTGAAAATCTGGGAAAAGTAAAGCAGTGATGTTTTCGGTCAACGAATTGGAATACGACGCTCGTCATATCTTCTTCAAAACCGGAGATAACCAAGTCGACTAGATAACCATGTCTTTTGATGAACTAATAGTGATCGGGAATTTCTGAGATGAACTCCTTGAGTTGAGAAGGTATACCCACAATGTTGATTCGGATAGTCTTCTTGGAAGCCATAACCCTACAACAAAGAGCAAAGATAAATCCCTAGGTCCTTGAAATAGTTAGAAATAATATGATGATATGATGTTATGATGTCATGATGTCATGTTTAAATAGCAAGCACAAGCAATTCACACAATATCCCTAGGTTTAAGGCTTTCATGAGGTATAGGTGTTTACCCTACCGGAGTTTGAGTGGGTTCAACCTGTTCTATAATAGTAACAGGGTTCTAGGAATCTCATATCATCGATCTTTCTCACAGGCTTTATTTCAATACGACTACCAATTGGTCAACCGAAACATCCCAAAAGTCGAATCTTAATGAGCGTAGCATCGAGTATCAACCAACCTCAATCTGCACCAAAGTCGACCATCTAACTACCTTTTAATGGCCAATATGGGTCAATTAGGGTTCTAAAGTTGAGTTAGTGCTTGATGGCACCACGCAGATGCCAAATATTTCCACAACTCAACATGAGGAACATCAGGGACATCCAAAGTGTCACACTGACCGTAGCAATTATTTTGACCATTTCGGTATCGCTATGATCGCGATGATTTATTGTTACTTACCTAAGGAAACCTGGATCCAGGTGTAGGATCCTCACAAATATAATACACAAACATCCCTTAAATATAAAGTAGACAATTCAAACAAAAATCAATAAAAGAGATCTTATGGCCCTAAGGTAGCCTCTCTTTAGGTTTCCCCAGTAGAGTCGCCAGTTCTATAACACGGTGGGAGAACTGACTTGTTTGTTTTGCGTTTTATCACAAATGTTGAGGATAGCAAGAGTCACCACCGACTTTTCTTTTATCCAATAAAGGGAAGGTGAAAAGAACAGGAAAAGACATCCGTTAGATTCTGAGTATGGGAGACAGTTATGAAAAGGGAAGGTATTAGCACCCTTTCCATCCATAGTTATCTACGAAAAGTGATAATAGTCCCTACAAATATGCTAAGGTATCCCTACATGTTGCCTTCTATGACCATCAGATGTCCCTTCGAACGTCCCTTTACATCCAACAGATAGAGTTACCTGCCAACTAATGGTATGGATAGCGCTACCCTAAAGGAAAGAAAAATAACACGGAAACGACCGTTCTGAGTAGGTAAATAAGTCTCTTTTGCTTGCTCAATCAAAATATTTTTCACACCTCACACTTTCAAAAACACTTTCAAACACTTTGTATACATTCCGGCGTGAATCATTACGAAGTTCTTTTCCAAAATAAAACATTTCCAAACACTTCGTATACATTCCAACGTGAATCATTACGAAGTCAAAGTGAAATGTCTTTTCAAAAACTCTTTTCAAGCACACACACAAAAAGTAATTAAAGTGAGCTAAGCAATTAAGAGCCCGTAGATAACTACGGATGGAAAGGGTGCTAATACCTTGCATTTTCATAACCGCCTCCCTTACTAAAAATCTAACGAAAGTCTTTTCCTGTTCTTTTCTCCTTCCCTTAATTGGATAAAAGAAAAGTCGATGGCGACTCTTGCTATCCGCAATATTTGCGATAAAACGCAAAACAAAAAAGACAGTTCTCCCACCGTATTATAGTAACGCTGATGCGATGTCTTCGAATTTCAGAACTTTTTTTGAACAGGTGAATGGTATTTGATCTAAAATTTGTATCCCAAGTAGCTTAGTGAACTCTTTCAATGTAGGTACCAACTGAAAATCTGGGAAAGTAAAGCAGTGATGTTTTCGGTCAAAGAATTGGAATACGACGCTCGTCATATCTTCTTCAAAACCGGAGATAACCAAGTCGACTAGATAACCATGTCTTTTGATGAACTAATAGTGATCGGGAATTTCTGAGATGAACTCCTTGAGTTGAGAAGGTATACCCACAATGTTGATTCGGATAGTCTTCTTGGAAGCCATAACCCTACAACAAAGAGCAAAGATAAATCCCTAGGTCCTTGAAATAGTTAGAAATAATATGATGATATGATGTTATGATGTCATGATGTCATGTTTAAATAGCAAGCACAAGCAATTCACACAATATCCCTAGGTTTAAGGCTTTCATGAGGTATAGGTGTTTACCCTACCGGAGTTTCAGTGGGTTCAACCTGTTCTATAATAGTAACAGGGTTCTAGGAATCTCATATCATCGATCTTTCTCACAGGCTTTATTTCAATACGACTACCAATTGGTCGACCGAAACATCCCAAAAGTCGAATCTTAATGAGCGTAGCATCGAGTATCAACCAACCTCAATCTGCACCAAAGTCGACCATCTAACTACCTTTTAATGGCCAATATGGGTCAATTAGGGTTCTAAAGTTGAGTTAGTGCTTGATGGCACCACGCAGATGCCAAATATTTCCACAACTCAACATGAGGAACATCAGGACATCCAAAGTGTCACACTGACCGTAGCAATTATTTTGACCATTTCGGTATACGCCTAACAGTCGCGATGATTTATTGTTACTTACCTAAGGAAACCTGGATCCGGGTGTAGGATCCTCACAAATATAATACACAAACATCCCTTAAAAATAAAGTAGAAAATTCAAACAGAAATCAATAAAAGTGATCTTATGGCCCTAAGGTAGGCTCTCTTTAGGTTTCCCCAGTAGAGTCGCCAGTTTTATAACACGGTGGGAGAACTGACTTGTTTGTTTTGCGTTTTATCACAAATGTTGAGGATAGCAAGAGTCACCACCGACTTTTCTTTTATCCAATAAAGGGAAGGTGAAAAGAACAAGAAAAGACATCCGTTAGATTCTGAGTATGGGAGGCAGTTATGAAAAGGGAAGGTATTAGCACCCTTTCCATCCGTAGTTATCTACGAAAAGTGATAATAGTCCCTACAAATATGCTAAGGTATCCCTACATGTTGCCTTCTATGACCATCAGATGTCCCTTCGAACGTCCCTTTACATCCAATAGATAGAGTTACCTGCCAACTAATGGTATGGATAGCGCTACCCTAAAGGAAAGAAAAATAACACGGAAACGACCGTTCTGAGTAGGTAAATAAGTCTCTTTTGCTTGCTCAATCAAAATATTTTTCACACCTCACACTTTCAAAAACACTTTCAAACAATTTGTACACATTCCGGCGTGAATCATTACGAAGTTCTTTTCCAAAATAAAACATTTCCAAACACTTCGTATACATTCCAACGTGAATCATTACGAAGTCAAAGTGAAATGTCTTTTCAAAAACTCTTTTCAAACACACACACAAAAAGTAATTAAAGTGAGCTAAGCAATTAAGAGCCCGTAGATAACTACGGATGGAAAGGGTGCTAATACCTTGCATTTTCATAACCGCCTCCCTTACTAAAAATCTAACGAAGGTCTTTTCCTGTTCTTTTCTCCTTCCCTTAATTGGATAAAAGAAAAGTCGATGGCGACTCTTGCTATCCGCAATATTTGCGATAAAACGCAAAACAAAAAAGTCAGTTCTCCCACCGTATTATAGTAACGCTGATGCGATGTCTTCGAATTTCAGAACTTTTTCTGAATAGGTGAATGGTATTTGATCTAGAATGTGTATCCCAAGTAGCTTAGTGAACTCTTTCAATGTAGGTACCTACTGAAAATCTTGGAAAGTAAAGCAATGATGTTTTCGGTCAAAGAATTGGAATACGACGCTCGTCATATCTTCTTCAAAACCGGAGATAACCAAGTCGACTAGATAACCATGTCTTTTGATGAACTAATAGTGATCGGGAATTTCTGAGATGAACTCCTTGAGTTGAGAAGGTATACCCACAATGTTGATTCGGATAGTCTTCTTGGAAGCCATAACCCTACAACAAAGAGCAAAGATAAATCCCTAGGTCCTTGAAATAGTTAGAAATAATATGATGATATGATGTTATGATGTCATGATGTCATGTTTAAATAGCAAGCACAAGCAATTCACACAATATCCCTAGGTTTAAGGCTTTCATGAGGTATAGGTGTTTACCCTACCGGAGTTTCAGTGGGTTCAACCTGTTCTATAATAGTAACAGGGTTCTAGGAATCTCATATCATCGATCTTTCTCACAGGCTTTATTTCAATACGACTACCAATTGGTCGTCCGAAACATCCCAAAAGTCGAATCTTAATGAGCGTAGCATCGAGTATCAACCAACCTCAATCTGCACCAAAGTCGACCATCTAACTACCTTTTAATGCCCAATATGGGTCAATTAGGGTTCTAATGTTGAGTTAGTGCTTGATGGCACCACGCAGATGCCAAATATTTCCACAACTCAACATGAGGAACATCAGACATCCAAAGTGTCACACTGACCGTAGCAATTATTTTGACCATTTCGTATACGCCTAACATCGCGATGATTTATTGTTACTTACCTAAGGAAACCTGGATCCGTGTAGGATCCTCACAAATATAATACACAAACATCCCTTAAATATAAAGTAGACAATTCAAACAAAAATCAATAAAAGAGATCTTATGGCCCTAAGGTAGCTCTCTTTAGGTTTCCCAAGAGAGCCAGTTCTATAACACGGTGGGAGAACTGACTTGTTTGTTTTGCGTTTTATCACAAATGTTGAGGATAGCAAGAGTCACCACCGACTTTTCTTTTATCCAATAAAGGGAAGGTGAAAAGAACAGAAAAGACATCCGTTAGATTCTGAGTATGGGAGAGTTATGAAAAGGGAAGGTATTAGCACCCTTTCCATCCATAGTTATCTACGAAAAGTGATAATAGTCCCTACAAATATGCTAAGGTATCCCTACATGTTGCCTTCTATGACCATCGATGTCCCTTCGAACGTCCCTTTACATCCAATGAGAGTTACCGCCAACTAATGGTATGGATAGCGCTACCCTAAAGGAAAGAAAAATAACACGGAAACGACCGTTCTGAGTAGGTAAATAAGTCTCTTTTGCTTGCTCAATCAAAATATTTTTCACACCTCACACTTTCAAAAACACTTTCAAACACTTTGTATACATTCCGGCGTGAATCATTAAGTTCTTTTCCAAAATAAAACATTTCCAAACACTTCGTATACATTCCAACGTGAATCATTACGAAGTCAAAGTGAAATGTCTTTTCAAAACTCTTTCAAGCACACACACAAAAGTAATTAAAGTGAGCTAAGCAATTAAGAGCCCGTAGATAACTACGGATGGAAAGGGTGCTAATACCTTGCATTTTCATAACCGCCTCCCTTACTAAAAATCTAACGAAAGTCTTTTCCTGTTCTTTTCTCCTTCCCTTAATTGGATAAAAGAAAATTCGATGGCGACTCTTGCTATCCGCAATATTTGCGATAAAACGCAAAACAAAAAAGTCAGTTCTCCCACCGTATTATAGTAACGCTGATGCGATGTCTTCGAATTTCAGAACTTTTTTTGAACAGGTGAATGGTATTTGATCTAAAATTTGTATCCCAAGTAGCTTAGTGAACTCTTTCAATGTAGGTACCAACTGAAAATCTGGGAAAGTAAAGCAGTGATGTTTTCGGTCAACGAATTGGAATACGACGCTCTCGTCATATCTTCTTCAAAACC
Source organism: Vicia sativa (assembly GCA_021764765.1). NCBI lineage: Eukaryota > Viridiplantae > Streptophyta > Magnoliopsida > Fabales > Fabaceae > Vicia > Vicia sativa. The sequence goes on along the minus strand of CM038795.1, from coordinate 110,900,317 downwards.
GGAGATAACCAAGTCGACTAGATAACCATGTCTTTTGATGAACTAATAGTGATCGGGAATTTTTGAGATGAACTCCTTCAGTTGAGAAGGTATACCCACAATGTTGATTCGGATAGTCTTCGTGGAAGCCATAACCCTACAACAAAGAGCAAAGATAAATCCCTAGGTCCTTGAAATAGTTAGAAATAATATGATGATATGATGTTATGATGTCATGATGTCATGTTTAAATAGCAAGCACAAGCAATTCACACAATATCCCTAGGTTTAAGGCTTTCATGAGGTATAGGTGTTTACCCTACCGGAGTTTGAGTGGGTTCAACCTGTTCTATAATAGTAACCGGGATCTAGGAATCTCATATCATCGATCTTTCTCATAGGCTTTATTTCAATACGACTACAAAGTGGTCGACCGAAACATCCCAAAAGTCGAATCTTAATAAGTGTAGCATCGAGTATCAACCAACCTCAATCTGCACCAAAGTCGACCATCTAACTACCTTTTAATGGCCAATATGGGTCAATTAGGGTTCTAAAGTTGAGTTAGTGCTTGATGGCACCACGCAGATGCCAAATATTTCCACAACTCAACATGAGGAACATCAGGACATCCAAAGTGTCACACTGACCGTAGCAATTATTTTGACCATTTCGGTATACGCCTAACAGTCGCGATGATTTATTGTTACTTACCTAAGGAAACCTGGATCCAGGTGTAGGATCCTCACAAATATAATACACAAACATCCCTTAAATATAAAGTAGACAATTCAAACAAAAATCAATAAAAGTGATCTTATGGCCCTAAGGTAGCCTCTCTTTAGGTTTCCCAGAGAGTCGCCATTCTATAACACGGGAGAACTGACTTGTTTGTTTTGCGTTTTATCACAAATGTTGAGGATAGAAAGAGTCACCACCGACTTTTCTTTTATCCAATAAAGGGAAGGTGAAAAGAACAGGAAAAGACATCCGTTAGATTCTGAGTACGGAGATTATGAAAAGGAAGGTATTAGCACCCTTTCCATCCATAGTTATCTACGAAAAGTGATAATAGTCCCTACAAATATGCTAAGGTATCCCTAAATGTTGCCTTCTATGACCATCAGATGTCCCTTCGAACGTCCCTTCGAACGTCCCTTTACATCCAACAGATAGAGTTACCTGCCAACTAATGGTATGGATAGCGCTACCCTAAAGGAAAGAAAAATAACACAGAAACGACCGTTCTGAGTAGCTAAATAAGTCTCTTTTGCTTGCTCAATCAAAATATTTTTCACACCTCACACTTTCAAAAACACTTTCAAACACTTTGTATACATTCCGGCGTGAATCATTACGAAGTTCTTTTCCAAAATAAAACATTTCCAAACACTTCGTATACATTCCAACGTGAATCATTACGAAGTCAAAGTGAAATGTCTTTTCAAAAACTCTTTTCAAACACACACACAAAAAGTAATTAAAGTGAGCTAAGCAATTAAGAGCCCGTAGATAACTACGGATGGAAAGGGTGCTAATACCTTGCATTTTCATAACCGCCTCCCTTACTAAAAATCTAACGAAGGTCTTTTCCTGTTCTTTTCTCCTTCCCTTAATTGGATAAAAGAAAAGTCGATGGCGACTCTTGCTATCCGCAATATTTGCGATAAAACGCAAAACAAAAAAGTCAGTTCTCCCACCGTATTATAGTAACGCTGATGCGATGTCTTCGAATTTCAGAACTTTTTTTGAACAGGTGAATGGTATTTGATCTAAAATTTGTATCCCAAGTAGCTTAGTGAACTCTTTCAATGTAGGTACCAACTGAAAATCTGGGAAAGTAAAGCAGTGATGTATTCGGTCAACGAATTGGAATACGACGCTCATCATATCTTCTTCAAAACCGGAGATAACCAAGTCGACTAGATAACCATGTCTTTTGATGAACTAATAGTGATCGGGAATTTCTGAGATGAACTCCTTGAGTTGAGAAGGTATACCCACAATGTTGATTCGGATAGTCTTCTTGGAAGCCATAACCCTACAACAAAGAGCAAAGATAAATCCCTAGGTCCTTGAAATAGTTAGAAATAATATGATGATATCATGTTATGATGTCATGTTTAAATAGCAAGCACAAGCAATTCACACAATATCCCTAGGTTTAAGGCTTTCATGAGGTATAGGTGTTTACCCTACCGGAGTTTCAGTGGGTTCAACCTGTTCTATAATAGTAACAGGGTTCTAGGAATCTCATATCATCAATCTTTCTCACAGGCTTTATTTCAATACGACTACCAATTGGTCAACCGAAACATCCCAAAAGTCGAATCTTAATGAGCGTAGCATCGAGTATCAACCAACCTCAATCTGCACCAAAGTCGACCATCTAACTACCTTTTAATGGCCAATATGGGTCAATTAGGGTTCTAAAGTTGAGTTAGTGCTTGATGGCACCACGCAGATGCCAAATATTTCCACAACTCAACATGAGGAACATCAGGACATCCAAAGTGTCACACTGACCGTAGCAATTATTTTGACCATTTCGGTATACGCCTAACAGTCGCGATGATTTATTGTTACTTACCTAAGGAAACCTGGATCCGGGTGTAGGATCCTCACAAATATAATACACAAACATCCCTTAAATATAAAGCAGACAATTCAAACAAAAATCAATAAAAGTGATCTTATGGCCCTAAGGTAGCCTCTCTTTAGGTTTCCCCAGTAGAGTCGCCAGTTCTATAACACGGTGGGAGAACTGACTTGTTTGTTTTGCGTTTTATCACAAATGTTGAGGATAGCAAGAGTCACCACCGACTTTTCTTTTATCCAATAAAGGGAAGGTGAAAAGAACAAGAAAAGACATCCGTTAGATTCTGAGTATGGGAGGCAGTTATGAAAAGGGAAGGTATTAGCACCCTTTCCATCCGTAGTTATCTACGAAAAGTGATAATAGTCCCTACAAATATGCTAAGGTATCCCTACATGTTGCCTTCTATGACCATCAGATGTCCCTTCGAACGTCCCTTTACATCCAACAGATAGAGTTACCTGCCAACTAATGGTATGGATAGAGCTACCCTAAAGGAAAGAAAAATAACACGGAAACGACCGTTCTGAGTAGGTAAATAAGTCTCTTTTGCTTGCTCAATCAAAATATTTTTCACACCTCACACTTTCAAAAACACTTTCAAACACTTTGTATACATTCCGGCGTGAATCATTACAAAGTTCTTTTCCAAAATAAAACATTTCCAAACACTTCGTATACATTCCAACGTGAATCATTACGAAGTCAAAGTGAAATGTCTTTTCAAAAAATCTTTTCAAACACACACACAAAAAGTAATTAAAGTGAGCTAAGCAATTAAGAGCCCGTAGATAACTACGGATGGAAAGGGTGCTAATACCTTGCATTTTCATAACCGGCTCCCTTACTCAGAATCTAACGAAGGTCTTTTCCTGTTCTTTTCTCCTTCCCTTAATTGGATAAAAGAAAAGTCGATGGCGACTCTTGCTATCCGCAATATTAGCGATAAAACGCAAAACAAAAAAGTCAATTCTCCCACCGTATTATAGTAACGCTGATGCGATGTCTTCGAATTTCAGAACTTTTTCTGAATAGGTGAATGGTATTTGATCTAGAATGTGTATCCCAAGTAGCTTAGTGAACTCTTTCAATGTAGGTACCTACTGAAAATCTTGGAAAGTAAAGCAATGATGTTTTCGGTCAAAGAATTGGAATACGACGCTCGTCATATCTTCTTCAAAACCGGAGATAACCAAGTCGACTAGATAACCATGTCTTTTGATGAACTAATAGTGATCGGGAATTTCCGAGATGAACTCCTTGAGTTGAGAAGGTATACCCACAATGTTGATTCGGATTGTCTTCTTGGAAGCCATAACCTTACAACAAAGAGCAAAGATAAATCCCTAGGTCCTTGAAATAGTTAGAAATAATATGATGATATGATGTTATGATGTCATGATGTCATGTTTAAATAGCAAGCACAAGCAATTCACACAATATCCCTAGGTTTAAGGCTTTCATGAGGTATAGGTGTTTACCCTACCGGAGTTTCAGTGGGTTCAACCTGTTCTATAATAGTAACAGGGTTCTAGGAATCTCATATCATCGATCTTTCTCACAGGCTTTATTTCAATACGACTACCAATTGGTCAACCGAAACATCCCAAAAGTCGAATCTTAATGAGCGTAGCATCGAGTATCAACCAACCTCAATCTGCACCAAAGTCGACCATCTAACTACCTTTTAATGGCCAATATGGGTCAATTAGGGTTCTAAAGTTGAGTTAGTGCTTGATGGCACCACGCAGATGCCAAATATTTCCACAACTCAACATGAGGAACATCAGGACATCCAAAGTGTCACACTGACCGTAGCAATTATTTTGACCATTTCGGTATACGCCTAACAGTCGCGATGATTTATTGTTACTTACCAAAGGAAACCAGGATCTGGGTGTAGGATCCTCATAAATATAATACACAAACATCCCTTAAATATAAAGTAGACAATTCAAACAAAAATCAATAAAAGAGATCTTATGGCCCTAAGGTAGCCTCTCTTTAGGTTTCCCCAGTAGAGTCGCCAGTTCTATAACACGGTGGGAGAACTGACTTGTTTGTTTTGCGTTTTATCACAAATGTTGAGGATAGCAAGAGTCACCATCGACTTTTGTTTTATCCAATAAAGGAAAGGTGAAAAGAACATGAAAAGACATCCGTTAGATTCTGAGTAAGGGAGGCAGTTATGAAAAGGGAAGGTATTAGCACCCTTTCCATCCGTAGTTATCTACGAAAAGTGATAATAGTCCCTACAAATATGCTAAGGTATCCCTGCATGTTGCCTTCTATGACCATCAGATGTCCCTTCAAACGTCCCTTTACATCCAACAGATAGAGTTACCTGCCAACTAATGGTATGGATAGCGCTACCCTAAAGGAAAGAAAAATAACACGGAAACGACCGTTCTGAGTAGGTAAATAAGTCTCTTTTGCTTGCTCAATCAAAATATTTTTCACACCTCACACTTTCAAAAACACTTTCAAACACTTTGTATACATTCCGGCGTGAATCATTACAAAGTTCTTTTCCAAAATAAAACATTTCCAAACACTTCGTATACATTCCAATGTGAATCATTACGAAGTCAAAGTGAAATGTCTTTTCAAAAAATCTTTTCAAACATACACACAAAAAGTAATTAAAGTGAGCTAAGCAATTAAGAGCCCGTAGATAACTACGGATGGAAAGGGTGCTAATACCTTGCATTTTCATAACCGCCTCCCTCACTCAGAATCTAACGAAGGTCTTTTCCTGTTCTTTTCTCCTTCCCTTAATTGGATAAAAGAAAAGTCGATGGCGACTCTTGCTATCCGCAATATTTGCGATAAAACGCAAAACAAAAAAGTCAGTTCTCCCACCGTATTATAGTAACGCTGATGCGATGTCTTCGAATTTCAGAACTTTATCTGAACAGGTGAATGGTATTTGATCTAGAATGTGTCTCCCAAGTAGCTTAGTGAACTCTTTCAATGTAGGTACCTACTGAAAATCTTGGAAAGTAAAGCAATGATGTTTTCGGTCAAAGAATTGGAATACGACGCTCGTCATATCTTCTTCAAAACCGGAGATAACCAAGTCGACTAGATAACCATGTCTTTTGATGAACTAATAGTGATCGGGAATTTCTGAGATGAACTCCTTGAGTTGAGAAGGTATACCCACAATGTTGATTCGGATAGTCTTCTTGGAAGCCATAACCCTACAACAAAGAGCAAAGATAAATCCCTAGGTCCTTGAAATAGTTAGAAATAATATGATGATATGATGTTATGATGTCATGATGTCATGTTTAAATAGCAAGCACAAGCAATTCACACAATATCCCTAGGTTTAAGGCTTTCATGAGGTATAGGTGTTTACCCTACCGGAGTTTGAGTGGGTTCAACCTGTTCTATAATAGTAACAGGGTTCTAGGAATCTCATATCATCAATCTTTCTCACAGGCTTTATTTCAATACGACTACCAATTGGTCAACCGAAACATCCCAAAAGTCGAATCTTAATGAGCGTAGCATCGAGTATCAACCAACCTCAATCTGCACCAAAGTCGACCATCTAACTACCTTTTAATGGCCAATATGGGTCAATTAGGGTTCTAAAGTTGAGTCAGTGCTTGATGGAACCATGCAGATGCCAAATATTTCCACAACTCAACATGAGGAACATCAGGACATCCAAAGTGTCACACTGACCGTAGCCATTATTTTGACCATTTCGGTATATGCCAAACAGTCGCGATGATTTATTGTTACTTACCTAAGGAAACCTGGATCCGGGTGTAGGATCCTCACAAATATAATACACAAACATCCCTTAAAAATAAAGTAGAAAATTCAAACAGAAATCAATAAAAGTGATCTTATGGCCCTAAGGTAGGCTCTCTTTAGGTTTCCCCAGTAGAGTCGCCAGTTTTATAACACGGTGGGAGAACTGACTTGTTTGTTTTGCGTTTTATCACAAATGTTGAGGATAGCAAGAGTCACCATCGACTTTTGTTTTATCCAATAAAGGAAAGGTGAAAAGAACATGAAAAGACATCCGTTAGATTCTGAGTAAGGGAGGCAGTTATGAAAAGGGAAGGTATTAGCACCCTTTCCATCCGTAGTTATCTACGAAAAGTGATAATAGTCCCTACAAATATGCTAAGGTATCCCTACATGTTGCTGTCTATGACAATCAGATGTCCCTTTGAACGTCCCTTTACATCCAATAGACAGAGTTACCTGCCAACTAATGGTATGGATAGCGCTACCCTAAAGTAAGGAAAAATAACACGGAAACGACCGTTCTGAGTAGGTAAATAAGTCTCTTTTGCTTGCTCAATCAAAATATTTTTCACACCTCACTGTAACACGGTGAACTGACTTTGTAGGATTTGGTATCGCAAATGTGCGGATCGCAAGAGTCGCCACCGACTTTTCTTTTATCCAATTAAGGGAAGGTAAAAAGTACAGAAAAAGACCTTCGTTAGATTCTCGAGAAGGTTATGAAAAGGGAAGGTATTAGCACTTTCCATCCGTAGTTATCTACGGCTCTTAGTTGCTCTTAGATCACTTTAAAAATTGTGCTTTCGTGTGTTTGACAAAATGTTTAAAAAGGCATTTCGCTTTGACTTTGTAATGATTCATGTAGGAATGTATACAAAGTGTTCGGAAATGTTTCATTTTGAAAAGAGTTTGAACTTTGACAAAAGTGTGTTGTGTGAAAAGTATTTGATCGAGCAAGCAACTAAAAGTCTTATTACCTACTCGTAATGGTCGTTTTGTGTTATTTTACGCTCCTTTAGAATAGCGCTATCCATACCATTAGTTGGTAGGTAACCCTATTCGCTGGATGTAAGCGGACATTCAAGGGACATCGGATGGTCATAGAAAGCAACTTGTAGGAAGTATCCTAGCACAATCGGGGACTATCATCATTTTCGTGAGGCGACAATCGAGGGTCGGATCATGTATTCGGAGGCGACATCGTGGGTCTTATGATCTTTGTATCAAGGGACTATGATGATTTGTTTTGAAGGCAACGGTGCTAGAATACCTCTACGTTCGAGGGACATGACCATTTGAATTCGTAAAGGCAACGAGAGAGAATTACCCTAAGGGGTGCATGTGTGAAAAGAGTGTGTTGATTTCAGATATATTATCTTGATATTATGAATGAGCTATGTCCAATTTTATCTTGCCATACACGCCTAGTTACTAGCAGTTTATAAGGTGCGGAAATTAAAATGCGGAAGTATAAAGTGCGGAAAGATAAATCCTACGCTATTACATGGCTTTGGGGCAGATACATAATTTAGAATGCGGAAAATAAAAACCCAAATTAAACTATTACATACCATAAGCAATTACATTATTGGAAAAAGAAGACGGTAAAAAAAAGAAAACGTCCGAAACGGGATGACCTGTAAAAAGATGAGAAATCGGGAAATACGAGAGAAATCGAATAAGAGGAAAATGTTAGTAAAAATGCAAATTTTTGAATGAGAAAAATATTTCATGCTGGAAATAACATTAATATGCTAAAATAATTTTTTGGGATTTTTTGGAGAAGATTTAACAATTAAAAACTAATTAAAAGTGATTTAAATGGTAAATTAGAAATAAAATTAAACATGCATGCAAAATAATATTTTTTAATTTTATAAATTAAATAAACATTTTCTGAAAATAAATGCAAAAAGAAAAATACTTTTTGACGATTTTTAATGCATGAGAAAAATTGTTGAAAACAAATTAAAATGCATGAAAATATTGAATAAAAGAAAATATGAAAATAATAAAAAGTGTGAAGTTTGTAAAAAGAAGAAAAACATTGGTCTTGCCAGGATTCGAACTGGAGACCTTGCTTTCAAACCTTGAGTCCCCTTGCCTTGACCAACTGAGCTAGCGTGCTTCACGGTTATGGAAATTGGAGCGAACGGATTACAAGCACGCGTCATCCCCTGGTTGCCTCGTCTCCGCGCCAAACTTCGTCTTCCTCAATTTGAATTTTTGAAAATCCAGCGTCGGCCTTTGCTCGACGCTACGACCCTGGCTAAATCAAAAATCATGCACAAGTAATATAAATAAAATCTAAGACCATGGATCGATTGGAAACATCATTCCGAATGCAATGGTAGTGGTCTCGAGTTCCAATTTTTCTGTTTAAGAGAAACCCTAATTCGTGATCAAGAACCCTAATCATGGCATATCGTGTTTTAGGCTATGGAAATGCAATCAAATTGCCCAGAATGCTTGCAAACTTCCTACTAATCACAAAAACAACAACAAATCGTGTTAAAAATGCATGAATATGAGAAATCGATTTTGAAATATATATGAACAAACCGAATTCGGATTTCTTGATTCTTGATGGTTTTGGATGATGTAAGGGTCTGGATCGATTCAGGAGGTATCAAGGAACGTGTTTGAGTGCTTAGAATCAATTGAAACGACCTCAATCCAAGGCTGCTAGTTGCTTGTATGCCACGGATTTTGAGCTTCAATAGGGTTTCTCCACCGCTTTTTCTACCCTAATTCGTGTGGTATGTGTTGTATATATATAGTAGATGGAATTAGAGTTGATTTGAGAAAGAATCAATCATCAATCATCGTAAACAAATTTGATTTTGTACAAAATCAAATTTTCTTTTTGATCAATTTTCAATCAAATCTTGCCATATCCAACCAAATTTCAAATTTGCTGGCTTTATTGAGTTGCTTGGATCTCAAGGAAGAGAGAAAATCAAATTTGCATTTAATTTTGATTTTATACTTTATTTTTGAATTTAATTTGTATTTAAATGAATAAATTCCAAATTAAATAGAAAAATAAAATAAAAATTCGTGGCATTGGGCTTGGATATTCCTAATTGCATAAGGAACAAGTTTGGATAAAGAAAAAGTAAGCCCATTTGCAAAATTTTTTATTTTTAGAAGTATTTCTCTTTGTGCATCTCTTCAAAATTGCCCAACTTGTGAATAGTGTATCTTGCTCAATTTTCCACATTTTTGAGTGTTCTTGGACTTTGTAGAAATCTCTAAGAGTCCTCTAACCAACCTCTTTGGTTTCCTCTCAATTGGAGTTTCCATGCTCAATATATCTTCAAAACAAAAAGTTGACTTTTTGTTGACTTTGAAAAGGACCTGTAATGTTTTGATCCATACCTTCCAAATGAAGCATTTTTTTAACATTCTTGTGAAACATGAAATTGTAGGGAATGGAATTTCCTTCAAAACAAGAGGTGGTGGAAAAATTTCTGAGAAAGTATGAAGAAGTTATGATCAGTCAAAGTTTGGTTGACTTTTCACTGAGAAACCCTAATTTAGAAAGTTTGACTTTTGGGCAAATCTTGAGTTTTCTTGATGAATCATGATCAACCCTTGATCAAATGATGAATGTAACTTCAAAATGAGGATGTTGACCAAAAATCATGAAGTTTGACTGTAGGTTGACCACAGTTGACTTTTTGTCCAATACAACTGATTTTCAACCATCTGAGCAATTGTCTGAGGAAACTTGACTTGGTGAGGCTTGAAACTTGACATGGAGAATCTTTGAAGCATATGAGGAGGCATGATGATCATTGGAGATGTTGGAAGTCCATCTGGATCTGAGGATAGCCAAACCCTAGTTTGGGTTGATCATCTAGGAGAGGGTTTGTATGGTCAACCTTTGAGGAATCCTTGAGTATGGATGCATGGAATGTCTTGAGAAGATGGAGGGAAAATTTTGGGGTATGACAGCTGCCCCTGTTCAATCTTCTTGTACTGGAAGGGTTAGATTGGCATGTTCGCCTTTCGTGACCTGGAGGTAGAAGATGATTGAACACTCGAGTACACTTGAAAATTTGCACTCGCTGTTGGTTGATGATGCGGGAATGGGCTTATAGATGCCATTTGGAGAAGCTGGAGATTTCGCTGGGGAAAGAGTCGTACGCTAGACTCAAGATTGTTGATAGGAGAACTGACGGGGATGGGCTTAAGATGCCATCTAGAAAGATTGATGCTGGGGAGTGAGTTGTACGCTAGGCTCTGTTGACGTTCTTGAAAGTGAAAGGAGCACGGAGATGGGCTCAAGATGCCATCCGGAGGAAACCGTACGTTAGACTTCGTGCTCATTTTTGAATGAAGTTGCTGGTTTGTATTGATTTTTAACCAAATATGCAGCATTCTGAAGGTGGAGAAATGTTGACAAGTAGTCGGAGATGGGCTTAAGATGCCATCCAAGGCAACTGAGTCATGCGCCAGACTCTGTAGTTGCTGTTGATAATAAGAGTGAGTCAGAATAGTTCTTCGTGCTGATTACTCTGAGGGGAGTAGCAGTTGGCAAAATGTGGATATTTTCCTTGTTGTGCATCGGGTATTGATCCACTGCCTGTTATCGGAGGATAACTTGTGATCGTACGGATAGGGTCTCCCGTCTAGCTTCGGGTATTAATCCTGGATCCGTTGTCGGAGGACAACGAGGGTGGTCGTTTAGATAGTTTTCCCGTCTGGATTCGGGTCTTAATCCTGGACCAGTTGTCGGAGGACAACTAGGGCGGTCTTTCAGATAGTTTTCCCGTCTGGATTCGGGTCTTAATCCTGGACCTGTTTGCGTCAGAAGCAATTTTTCACCTGTTTTGGGAGAAAACAAGAGAAATTCTGATAGAATATTGATCAGTCTTATGCAAGGAATGATGCATGACGATGTGTATGAATGACATATGCATATAGAAAAATGTATGAATGATAGATGTTGTGGTATTTCAAAACATATCCATCTTGAAGAAGATGCGGATGTTCTGCTTGGAGATTTCTGACTTCTGTTTGAGGATAGAGATCCTGAGAAGAAAGATAACTTTGATTCCTCCGGTGCACTATCTGACCAAGTTTCAGGCCTAGATATTGTTGAGAGTTTCATAAATAGACCCTGCTGGGGAGAGTCTGGGAGGTACTCTACCGAGGATTTTGCGTGTAAATCTTGCTAGAGAGTACTTGATAGTTGCTGGGAGACCGGGTTAGAAGGATCTGGGGGCCCTTCGTAATCTCTAGCTGGGGAAAAAGGATGTAAGTTTTCTCCGGTGCACTACCTGACCAAGTTTCAAGTCTGGATACTACTGCTGGAGAAAAAGAAGGGGAATTTGTTGAGAGATATTCTGCTGGGGATAAACACCTCGGCTGGGGATGAAGTGTCATTGCTCGAAGATGGGTGTGGCCTGATTAAGTTGAGTGGAATCACTACTTGGGGGTCCTCCTCTTCTTTGCTGGGGAAGGTTTTGTGGTGAATGACATCTCTGTGGGGATCACGCTCTGTGGGGGAAATGCATTGGTGACTTTCGTCGTCATCTCAATTCCTGAAGCCTGTAGTAATTACTTTGTTATGTTTACTTTTCGCATGTTTGTGATTAGATTCTTATTGTCAAATGCATATAATCATTCAAGGCAAACATTGGACTTTATGCAAACGACAACAGCAAAAATTGTAAAGAGAAAGAACTCGTATTTATTTGAAATGTGGCGTATGGCCAAGTAGTTTGTACACAAGAAAGATAAAAGCTATATGGAAACAATCTCGTTAAGTTCCAACTATGCTAGTACTCATATATTTCAACTATCTCATCTCCTTGTCAAGAGAAAGTGAGTGAATTGATCTTCGCCATTTGAATCTTGAATGCCGATAGTCTCAGATAGGTGATCGGACGAGACATAGCCGACGCTTAAATCCCTAACTTTTCCTAGACCGCCTCCATACCCCAAAATTTGCCCTCCATCCACTCAAGAGATTTCATACATCTATACTCAAGGATTCCTCAAGAGTCGATCGACAAACTCTCCTAGACAATCAACCCAAACTAGGGTTTGGTATCTCTCGGTAAGATGGACTTCCAACATCTCCAATGGTCTTCATGCTCCACATATGTTTCAAAGATTCTCCATGTCAAGTTTCAAGCTTCAAGTCAAGTTTCCTCGCATAATTGCTCGATGGTTGAAAATCACAGATTGACAAAAAGTCAATCAGAGTCAACATACAGTCAAACTTCATAATTTTGGTCAACACCCTCATTTTGAAGTTACATTCATCATTTGATCAAGGGTTGATCATGATTCATCAAGAAAACTCAAGATTTGCTCAAAAGTCAAACTTTCTAAATTAGGGTTTCTAGGTGAAAAGTCAATCAACTTTGATGATCATAACTTTCTCATACTTTCTCAAAAAATTTTCCACCACCTCTTGTTTTGAAGGAAATTCAATTCTCTACAACTTCATGTCTCACAAGAATGTCCAAAAAATGCTTCATTTGAGAGGTATAGCTCAAAACATTACAGGTCATTTTCAAAGTCAACAAAAAGTCAACTTTTTGTTTTGAAGATATATTGAGCATGGAAACACCAATTGAGATGAGACCAAAAAGGTTGGTTAGAGGACTCTTAGAGCTTTCCAAAAAGTCCAAGAACACTCAAAAATATGGAAAATTGAGAAAGATACACCATTCACAAGTTGGGCAATTTTGAAAGAATGCACAAAGAGAGATACTTCTGAAAATCAAATTTTTTGCAAATGGGCTTGCTTTTTCTCCATCCAAACTTATTCCTCATACAATTAGGAATATCCAAGCCCAATGCCACGAATTTTTGATTTATTTTTCTATTTAATTTGTAATTTATTCATTTAAATGCAAATTAAATTTAAAAATAAAGTACAAAATTAAAATTAATTGCAAAGATTGATTTTATTCTTTCCTTGAGACTCAAGTAACTTACAAATGCCAGCAATTTTCGAAAATTGATCAATTTGGCAAGATTGGATTGAGAATTAATCAAATTTTGAAAATTTGATTTTGTACAAAAATCAAAATTGATTTTCATTGAATGGTGATTGATTCTTACCAAAAACAATGCCAAATCCTTATACCTGATGCATACCAATCGAAAGAGAACGAAAAAAATTGCTCTAGAAACCCTATTCCCAAACTGAAAAAACCGTGACAAGCAAGCTATTGGCAATCCTACTTCCATTGCCGTTTTTAATCGATTTTGAGGTGTCCAACACATTCCTTGACATCTCCAGAATCGATTCAGACCTTTACTTTGCCAAAAAACATCAAGAATCGTGAAAACTGAAATCGGTTTGTTCTTGAATTTTCAAAATTCGAATTCCTTCATTCATGCATTATTAACTCGATTTGTTGTTGTTTTTGTGTTTAGTAATGTGTTTGCAAGCTTTCTGGGCAAGCCAATTGAATTTCCATGGCCTGAATCGTGTAACACCATTGTTAGGTTTTCTGATTTCGAATTAGGGTTTCCTCAAATAGGAAAAATTGGACCATAAGACCCGTACCAGTGTGTTCGGAATGCTTCAAGGAATCGAACCATGGCCTTGATGTTATTTATATTATGTATGCTGTGTTTTGATTTTGCGATCAGAAGGCCGAGCAAAAGCCGACGCTATCTTTCAAAAATTCAAAAGGTTGAAGACGATGGATGGCGCGAGCGGGAGGAAGCCAGAGAGCGACGCGTGTTTTCTTCCACTCAATCCGTTTTCAAACATCAGACGCAACGTGGCATAGCGGTTAAGGCGTGGACTGTTCCCAGATGCTCCAAAGTGTCCTGAGTTCGATCCCCATGGGCACCAGTTTTGTTCCATTTTCTCAACTTTGCATATTTTCATGTTTTTTCATATATTTTAATATTTTTGCATTGTTTTTAATTCTTTTCACAATTTTATTTATGCATTAAAAAATTATCAAAAATTAATTTTCTTTTTACATTATTCTCATAAACTCTTTATTTAATTTAATAAATTAAAAAATATTTTTTTGCATGCATATTTATTTTTATTTGTAATTTTGCATTTAAATCATTGTAAATTCATTTTAAATTATTAAATTGCATCTAAAAAATCCCAAAAATTTATTTTAGCATGTTTACATTATTTCCAGCATGTCATATTTTTTTCAATTAAAAATTTGCATTTTTTCTAACATTTTCTCTTATCTCGATTTCATCATATTTTCCGATTTCTCGTTCGTTTCACAGGTTCTTCCAATGCGGACGTTTCTTTACCGTTTTCATTTTATTTTCCAATAATGTAACTGTATATGGGATGTAATAGTTTAAAAATAGGTCTTTACTTTCCGCATTTTTAAATTATGTATCTGCCCCAAAGCGTTGTAATAGCGTAGGGACATTTACTTTCCGCATTTTACATTCCGCATTTTACTTTCTGCACCCTATAAATTGCTAGTAACTAGGCGTGTATGGCAAGATAAAATCGACATAGATAACCTCAAATTTCAAGATAAAATATCTGAAATCAACACACTTCTTTCACACACGCACCCCTTAGGGTAATTCTCTCTCGTTGCCTTTGCGAATCACAAATGGTCATGTCCCTCGAACGTAGAGGTATTCTAGCATCGTTGCCTCCAAACAAATCATCATAGTCCCTTCAATACAAAGATCATAAGACCCACGATGTCGCCTCCGAATACATGATCTTGACCCTCGATTGTCGCCTACGGAAAATAATGATAGTCCCTTCGAATATGCTAGGATACTTCCTACAAGTTGCCTTCGATGACCATCTGATGTCCCTTCAAATGTCCCGCTTACATCCAACGAATGGAGCTACCTACTAACTAATGGTAAGGCTAGCGCTATTCTAAAGGAACGTAGAAGTACGAAAACGACCAATTCTGAGTGGGTAAATAAGTCTCTTAGTTGCTTGCTCTATCAAATGCTTTTCACACCTCACACTTTTTTTCAAAGTTCAAACTCTTTTCAAAACAAAACATTTCCGAACACTTTGTATACACTCCTACATGAGTCATTACAAAGTCAAAGCGAAATGCCCTTTTTCAAAACATTTTTTCAAACACACAGAAAGCAATTTTAAAAGGTAATCTAGAGCAACTAAGAGCCCGTAGAATAAACTACGGATGAAAAGGGGTGCTAATACCTTCCCTTTTCATAACCATTCTCCCGAACTCAGAATCTAAACGAAGGTCTTTTTCTGTACTTTTACCTTCCCTTAATTGGATAAAAATAAAAGTCGGTGGCGACTCTTGCTATCCGCACATTTGGATACAAAAATCCTACAAAGTCAGTTCACCGTGTTACAGAACTGGCGACTCTGCTGGGGACTTATCCTAAAAGAGAGAATTGCTTTAGGGATTTCTAGATAACCTTTATTGCTTTTTGTTTGACTTGTATGCTTTATCTTTAAGGGTTGCTTGGGTATTATATTTGTGGGGGATCCTACACCCGGATCCGGGTTTCCTTTTAGGTAAGTAGCAATAAATCATCGCGACCGCTAGATGTATAACTAAACGGTCAACATGATGGCTACGTTAGCGTGACACTTTGGTTGTCCCGATACTCTTCATTCCCAAGTTGAAGGTAGTATTTGGCTTCTGCGTGGTGTCATCAAGCGCTAACTAAACTTTTAGAACCTTAATTGACCCATCTTAGCCATTGAAGGTAGTGAGATGGCGGCTTTGGTGTAGACCGAGGTTGGTTGATACCGATGCTACGCCATTGAGATCGACTTTAGGATATTTTCGATCGACCACGGCGTGATTGAAATAAACGCCTACGAAAGATCAATGATGTGAGATTCCTAGAACCCTTACATTATTATAGGACAGATGAACCAACTCAAACTTTTGGTGGGTAACTACCTATACCTCATGCAAGCCTTAAACCTAGGCTCATTGTGTGAATTGTTGTGTGTGCCAAACATGACATCATGACATCATCCGCATTGCATATCATTTCTAACTATTTCAAGGACCTAGGATTTATCTTTGCTGCTTTGTAGGGATTATGGCTTCTAGAAAGACTATCCGATTCAACTTCATGGGTATCCTTCTCAACTCAAAGAATTGGTTTCGTAAATTCCCACCATGCTTTCATCAAAAGACATGGTTATCTACTTGATTTGGTTATCTCCGGTTTTGAAGAAGATATGATGCATGTCCTATTCCAGTTCTTCGACCCGAAACACCATTGCTTTACATTCCCAGATTATCAGTTGGTTCCTACCTTAGAAGAGTTCTCTAAGCTACTTGGGATACCTATTCTTGACCAAATGCCATTCACCGGTTTAGAAAAGGTTCCTAAGTATGAAGACATTGCATCCGCCTTACATCTCAAGCGCTCAGACATTGAAGCCAATTGGGAAACTAGAAGTGGAGTTAAGGGTTTGCTTGCCAAGTTCCTAATTAAGAAAGCCCGAGAATTCATCAAAGTTATGAGTTTTGTTAGTGTTTTAAGTTGGCATCAATTTTGGTAAAACTAGGCTTTAGAAATGTCTTGATAGATGTCATGACATTCAGAGATTGAAGATAAATTCTACTGGACAAGGATGGTAAAAGTACACTTTAATGGAAGCTAAAGTCAGGCTGAAATTTGCAGAAATAAATTGATGTCATAACAGATGTTACGACATTCAGTGTGACATTCTGTTCTGCAGAATCAGTTTTTCCTGAGATTTTTCAGGAAGTTTGTTGAGCATTTTATTTATGTTTTTCTGTTATTAGAAAGCATGCTCACGTGGCTGCTAGGTTAACCTTAATTAAACCTAAATTGGTTGTTGAACAAACCATGTTTTTAGGAGAAAATTAAGTGAACCCTAGCTATCTTTATGGAAGCCCAAAATCAAGATTCGTGGATCGCTTTATATAAAGAAATCAACCCTTACTCTACCCACGCCTCCGAGTTTATTGAAGATATTGCGTTGTAATTTGTGTACCGTTAAGGTTAGTAACAGTTGGTATTGTGTAATTTAGTTTCTTCTTGTGAGCCAAGCAACTATCAATTGATAAGTGCATTGACTAGGATTTGTTGTAAGGGTAGTTTATCACCAAAGCTTTAAAGCACGAGTGTTTGTCTCTTGATTAAAGCTTTGAAGCAAGATCAAGATATTTTATTGAAGTGTGTCTTCACAATTCAATTAAACAATAGGTTGATATCACCGCGGTGATTGAGGGGAGTGAGTAGAACTCGATCTAAGTAGGACTTAGGTTGAAGTGTCATTGGGTAGGGATTAAGTGAGGAGTTGTAAACGGGTGAGTTTAACTCGAATTGATACTACTAATAGTGAATTTCCTCCCGCTTGGTAGCCTCCGCATTTAGGTTTGTTAGAACCGAACCGGTGAACAACTTATTGTGTTATTTATCGCTTTCTATATTTACTCGTGTGAATTGTCAAAGCGAGTCGACATCGTGGTCATAACATTCTCTCGTGACATCAAGTATCCGCTGCCGTGAATTTCAATTGGCATCGGAGCTGCACCCGCTTGTTATTTCCGGTGAGATCTAGGATTATAGTTTCGCTTAATGGATAAGGAAACAGATTTGGAGGTAGACCACCTATTCGGATGGGTCTAATTATGAGTACGGAAGCCTCGTATGGTTGCCTTCTTAAGATCAAGGATATCAAGGCTTGAGAGTCACCGATAAAGGATGGAAACATCCAACCAAGGTTGAGAAAGATGGGACTACTGTCTTGAAACCTGAGGAAGAATGGAGCAAAGAGGAAGAGGAGCTTGCCCTGGGAAATTCTAAAGCACTGAATGCTTTATTTAATAGTATTGATAGAAACATCTTCAGATTGGTTCATCAATGTGAACTGGCCAAGGATGTTTGGGACACCCTCAAAACCACTCATGAGGGAACATCCAAGGTGAAGATGTCAAGACTTCAGATGCTCACTACCAAATTTGAGAATTTGAAGATGAAGGAAGATGAGACTATTCATGAGTTTCACATGAATGTTTTGAGATTGCCAATGCCTCGTGAGCTCTTGGTGAAAAGATGTCGAGGAGAAGCTAGTGAGGAAAATTCTCGATCCTTGCCTAAAAGATTTGCAATGAAAGTAACGCAATAGAGGAGGCAGGACATCAAGACTCGAAAGTTGAAGAGCTTATTGGATCTCTTATGACTTTTGAGATGGGAATCTGAAACTGCTGATGGAAGAACAAAGCATAGCACTTGTATCCAACATCAAGAAGGATGCAAGGTGGAAGATGAGGAGAAGATATCAAGCTATAGCTATGCTTGGAAGACAGTTCAACAAACTCATCAAGAGGATTGATCCAAAGTCAAGGTCAAATGTCAAGGACATTCCATCTGACATCAACAGATCTTATGACTCCAGCAGAAGATCCAAGTCAGAAGAAAAAGGAAGTCAAACCAGAGGAGTCCAATGTCATGAATGTGAAGGATATGGACATATTAGAGCTGAATGTCCCACCTTTCTTAAGAAACAAAAGAAAGGAATGGCTGTCACTTGGTCTGATGGTGATTCAGGAAGTGAATCAGAGGAAGAAGGTGCCAAACTTGTCACTGCTCTCACTGGAGTGTACAATTCTGATATGGATTCTAGTGATGAGGAAGCAACATTTGAAGAGCTTGCTGAGACCTACAGGAAGCTGTGTGTGAAAAGTGGTGAAGTGTGTAAGCAGAATGAGGATCAGAAAAAGCTGATTGAGAAGTTGGAAGCTGAGAATGTGAAGTTGGAGGCTGAGAAAAAGGAAAACACAGCCACTATAACTCTCCTCAACAGTGATATGGTCATGTCGAACTCCAAACTTGATCAGATGTATAAGTCTGTCAAAATGCTGACATCTAGTACTGAAAAATTGGATGAAATTCTTCAGCTTGGACAAAATGCAGGAAATAAGCATGGTCTAGGGTATGTGGCTGAAAAGAAACCTGTTGGTGACACTAAGAAGAAGAGACATGGGAGAACAATGTCAAAACAGTTGTCACAAAGATAAACCAGAAATGTGTCCCGACAGGATATGTGGCTACAAAGAGATTTGCCAACAACTGTGAGAGGAACAAGCCCGGAAGTCAAAGGCAAGAGGATGTCATACCACGTAATGTGAAATAGGTCCGCCTGTGGTATGTGGAGGCTAAGAAATTTGTTTATCACAAAAAGAAAAATAGACCTAATGAACCAATGTCAAAGCAAATGTCACAACATTGGGGTCAACATCAAAATCATAGAAAACTGAACCAAAAGTTTCAAAGATGGAGATGTTATTATTGTGGAAGGTTTGGTCACATAAAGTCCACCGCTATAGGCTACATGGGTATCCTAATCAAGTTCCTTATGTGAAGCCTAAGTCCAACAAGGCATCATACACTCACCAAGGAAGAAGAAGAAGACTACTCCGATAGCACGACTTTCTTAAAGTATCTTCCAAGGAAGATTGGTATTTTGACAAAGGTGTTCCAAGCATATGACCGAGACGTAAATCTTCTCAATGATGTTAAGCCTCATTCTACCAAGCTTTGTTACCTTTGGGATGGAGCTAAAGGAGAAATCAAAGGTGTTGGAAACTCAACCTGTCCGAGTTCCAAACTTGAATGGAGTACTGCTGGTAAAAGGTTTGACTGCAAATCTCATTAGCATAAGTCAGCTATGTGATATGGGATTCATAGTTAACTTCACTAAGACCGAATGTCTTGTGATTAATGATGAACAAGCAAAGGATTATGAGAGGAGTCGATCAAAGGACAAATGCTACTTGGGAATCGAGAACCCCACTGCCATCTATGTGTTCTTCAGACAAAGATGAAGAAAAAGTGAAGTTGGGGCAAAAAGAAACTGATCAGCCACACCTCATAGGAATGAAAAGGACTGGCCCATAGAGGGAGTCAAGATTACAAAGAATTCACATGGGAAAAGGGAAAATCTGGTAATTGTCGCTGGACAGAAATCGAATGTCACACTCAATGTCCGACATTTGATCACTCCCAAGTACTAAAGCAAAGCACTAGGTTCCGCATGAAAGATTGACCAAGTGTCTTATCACAAATGTTGCAGGAGAAAAGTATTGGATGAAATCCTCATTGTCGAGGAGGAAATAGCATGGTGGCTTCAATCCATGGTAATCACTTGGTATCTCAAGAAGTCTCGCACACAATGATGGATGACTCAACACTTCTTTCACAGAACAAGTGTGCAAAGAATTGTGTCAAGAAGCTTGGAATGAAGAATGGCAGCCACACTAGGACTATTACCCTTCCACATTTGAAGGTGTCCAAAAGAACAAGTGGAAAAGGTGTTGATCAAAGCTTGTGGAAAAGGAATTCTCATGGATGTGTCCCTTGAGAAGTAATCTCATTCCTTGATCGCAAGAAGCGTAACTATGTGGTCCTATACATTGTTGAAGCTGAACTCACAACAGCTGATAGCAATTGTTCTAGGGTGGTCTGGTTGAAGCAGACACTGATTGAGCACAATGTCATACAGGATGTCATGACTTTGTACTGTGACATTGTTACAAAAGTTCTTGAGGTTAGTCAGTTTAAGACTTTAAGGGACAAATTGGGTATTTGTCAATATGAGGAGTTGAGCAATTAACCGTGCCTACATCAAGGGATAAAATGGATTTGTTATGTCAATTACTCATAAGTGGGCTATTTAGGTACTTTCATCCTCATTTTAAAAAGTCCAAGAATAGGAAGAGACACCCACATATAAGAGTTTCCCCTTCTGAAAGTAGTATCATTCTTTCTTCATCTAAAAGAAACTCTCGAATCCCTTGCCTTTTCGCCTCGCCTCTCAACAACCAACAAATAAAATGTCTTCATCCTCGCTTCATTCCAAAAGACAGTCTCCATCTCCTCCATGGTCAAGTCGGGAAAATGTTGAATCCATGCAAGTCAAGCATCAAGGTTACTCCATTGCGCAATAGCTACCGATCCAAAAAGTTAAGAAATTGCACAAGAAATGCAAGAAGATCACAAGCATCCCCTCGTAAGACCTCTGCTCCATCATCTTCCGCTTCCCGTAAAGAGTGAACCCGTGAGGAGTCTAGGTCTCGCATGTAGCAATAGCTAGGATAGTGATGAGTATCCTAAATGAGAATCAATATGTACCCGAGTTTCAATCCTTCTAAATGAAAAGTGTGCTAGCCCTTGCTTAGCAGTTGATCCAGATGTCACAGAGAATGTCAAGACATCCGTGATCATGTTGATTCTCCGCCAAGAATGCCGTTGATCCTTCCGTTAAAATTCGGTGAGCATGAATGATGCTTGTAATGAAACCCCGCCGCTAATGAAGATGTGATTTCGATGATGTTCTTGAGGAATCTCCACTAAGTGTATTTCGATGAAACTCCTGCCTATATCTCCGATAGTATCCTAGAAGAGACTCAGAGAAACCATTGATGATAATCTTGAAAAGTCCCCTGTTCAAGATTCTGAGAATTTGGATGAAACCCCTGTCATAGACCTGGATGAAGTATTCTCAGACAATGACCTCATTGCCAATGTTAATCCTAGCATTGCAAAGAGGATGATGAGAAGAAAGGAAAACAGCTGCCTCACGAGCCCTCGTTAAAGAAAAGGTTGATGTAAATGTTTCTAAGGTGAGAAATGCACAACCGAACCTCTACAAAGAAATGTAGAGCAAAACTATTGGTGGTGGCTCCGCACCCAAGAGGACACCAATTGTAAAGAAAAGAAAATGCCCTGAATCTTCGAGTCGATCAAGATTCTGAGTTTGATGTTGAAATGAATGTCACCGACATCCATCCAAGGAAGAAGGCAACTCTTGGGAAACGCCCATGGTGCTCGGTGGCTATTGACAACATCTCATTCCATCATCCCGAGAATACCGAGATGGAAGTATGTTTGCCTGAAGAGGGTTGCTTTGGAGAGGGAGTTGAATAAGAGTGCTCTGGAGTGTAAAGAGATTGTAAACGATTAAGAAGGGGATCGATGAAAACAAAGGAGAAACTCTCAAACCGTTATGAAACTTTGTAAGAGAGTTTATTGTCAATCTCTCAAAGGGTCAGGGGATAGGAATTCTGATGATTACCAGACTGTTTATGTGAGGGGGAGAAAAGTCAGGTTTTCTCCAAATGTGATCAATAGATTCCTAGGAAGATCTGCTAACACTCAACCAGAGCTGGAGGAAACTGACAACAAGATTTGTCAAACCATCACCGCCAAACAAGTCGACAATGGCCTCTAAAGGGAAAACTCTCACCAAAGAAATTGTGTGTCAAATTTGCTATATCGCATAAGATTGGTGCTGCAAACTGGTCCCAACCAATCACAAATCCACTATTTCTAATGGATTGGGAAGATTCATTTATGCAGAGGAACTCAAGCTTCCTTTGACTATGGCTCCTACATATTTGATCGACACTCAAGCATGCTAATGCTATGCTATCAAAGGTCCAATAGCTTTTACCTCCTTGTGTGGCATTATAATTGATCAAGATCCGACATTCTTGGTGACAGAGATTCACGCAAGAGAGCCTCGCTTGGCTTCCACTACAAACTGCTCCAAGGGAAGCATGTCCCAGACATTGTCATGACATCTCGAGACATCACCGTCAAAGAAAATTCTCGTAAGGCAAATGTCATTGCTATAAGAGCAACTTGCAAGGAGCTTGAAGCAAGAAAGCAAAGTCTGGAAGAGCTTATCTCTCAACTAGAGCAGGACACAGAGGTTGAGGATGAAGAGAAAGCGGATAATGATGCTATTGGTGTTACTGAAGATGATGATGTTCAGATGGCTGGTGGTGAAGAAGGTTCAAGATGCTTTTTCCATGGTTTTCCGGAGAAGAAAGCACTTGATGTCTCCTCGCTTCGCTGCTGTGTTGATTTCATTTTGCTTCGCCAATGTTCGCTCTGCTTTTGTATTTTCCCATTTGTGTTCTTTTTGGATGACTGTAAACATTGTCCTGACTGTGATGTATCCCTGTTATACTTGTTGGTACTTACTTGCTGGTATATTTCTTTTGTTGTTGACACTTTTTATTCAAAAGTTTGGGGGACTTGTATGGTTTCCTTTGGCCCTTTATGGCTAAAAAGGGGGAGAAGAACTACTGTGTTAATAGTAGCATGGGACTTTGGGAACTTGTATGGCATGTTGGGGATTGTATGGCCTGAAATTTTATGGCCTGTTTGTTTAAACAATTGTGTGGGCAATTGTATGTGGGAAATTGTGGGACTTTTGTATGGGTAGAATTTATCTTCTCTTAATTCTAGTTACTTGAAGCTTAGGAAAGCTTAGGAAAACTTAGAACTAGGTAATAGTCTTCCGCATTTGTACTGATAGTCAATTTGTTTTAGCCAAAAATGTGCCAAAGGGGGAGTTTGTTAGTGTTTTAAGTTGGCATCAATTTTGGTAAAACTAGGCTTTAGAAATGTCTTGATAGATGTCATGACATTCAGAGATTGAAGATAAATTCTACTGGACAAGGATGGTAAAAGTACGTAACTGGAAGCTTAAAGTCAGGCTGAAATTTAGAAAAATGATGTCATAATGTATGTTACGACATTCAGCAGACATTCTCGCTCGTAATCGCTTTTTCCTGAGATTTTTCAGGAAGTTTGTTGAGCATTTTATTTATGTTTTTCTGTTATTAGAAAGCATGCTCACGTGGCTGCTAGGTTAACCTTAATTAAACCTAAATTGGTTGTTGAACAAACCATGTTTTTAGGAGAAAATTAAGTGAACCCTAGCTATCTTTATGGAAGCCCAAAATCAAGATCGCTTCTATATAAAGAAATCAACCCTTACTCTACAGCCACGCCTCCAGAGTTTATTGAAGATATTGCAGGTTGTAATTTGTGTACTGTTAAGGTTAGTAACAGTTGGTATTGTGTAATTCTAGTTTCTCTTGTGAGCCAAGCAACTATCAATTGATAAGTGCATTGGACTAGGATTTGTTGTAAGGGTAGTTTATCACTCAAAGCTTTAAAGCACGAGTGTTTGTCTCTTGATTAAAGCTTTGAAGCAAGATCAAGATATTTTATTGAAGTGTGTCTTCACAATTCAATTAAACAATAGGTTGATATCATCGGTGATGAGGGGAGTGAGTAGGAACTCGATCTAAGTAGGACTTAGGTTGAAGTGTCATTGGGTAGGATTATGAGGAGTTGTAAACGGTGAGTTTAACTCAATTGATACTACTAATAGTGAATTTCCTCCTGCTTGGTAGCCTCCACGTAGGTTTGTTAGAACCGAACTGGTGAACAACTTATTGTGTTATTTATCGCTTTCTATATTTATGTGTGAATTGTCAAAGCAGAGTCGACATCGGTCATAACATTCTTTGTGACATCAAGTATCCGCCGTGAATTTCAAGTTTCCATGCATTCAAGATATTGTGGCCTTGCTAATCTATGGTTTGGTTCTATTCCTAACTCGATCAATTCATAGATGTCAATGCCATCAAGTTGTTTCTTACCCACAATCCAGGCCTACTTTACTTGGAGATATCCTACATTCTTCCACACTGCATTACTAAAAGACAAGGAACTCTCATGTGTTGTATACCGTTACTTTCTGTGGTTTATTTCGCACCTTCCTCCACTTTGAAGAATGAACAAAGGTTGAGATGGTCTCAAAGGTTGATGTCACTCTCTCATTCAGATATCCGTTGGAGCCTTTTCTCTCAAAAGGACTTCACATTCATTGAGCGTTGTGGAGAATTTCTAATGTACCACTCCTTGGTATAAGGGAGGTATTACTTACAACCCTTTCTAGCTTTACGTCTTTGGTTTTGCTCAAGAGATGGTCCACATGATATGCTTCTCCAAGATATTGTGTTCGACTACAACCACGATCTCCGCATTACCGATTTAAGGTTTATACATGCTTGGGGCATGGTAAAGAAGACGATACCAAGACTTTGGGGCACCAAAATCCCATTCCTTGGGAACCTTACCTCAAATGGGTGAGCTCGAGCTCAAAACCTCATGATGCCATTCACTGCTTTACCAAGAATTATGGAACCTGCTATAGGTGACGAACCCTATACCGTTCTCTATCCCGACATGCCTACCGATTTTGAAGACTTGAAGAGATCCTGGATTCAGCTCAAGGAAGAGAGGGATACCTTTGAAGCTCAGTGTTACACAAGCGAGAAGAAAGTGCTAGAGTTGACTAAGCTACTTCACGAGGAGCGAAACATCAACGCTTACATCGGCACCAAGAGGAAGCGCCCATGGGAGACTTAGAGCTTTAGGATGTTTATGTTTTTTTTTTTTATTGTTTTGAACTATCTTTTGTACTTAAAAAGAAAAAGAATAATAAGAAGAGTACTAATAAATGTTTGTTCCTTGCTTGTTTAACAAATTTAAATCTCTAAGGTCCTTGAAAACATTGCATTGCATTCGCATAAACATTGCATATCATAGCATAACATTGCATCACAGGTACATTGAAGATTGGTTTTCTCATTTGCTCGCTATTTATTTCAGCAGAAATGGCTCTTGAACAACACAAAGATCTCCAAGCTCGAATGCCCCAGAGATGTTCACCACTTGGTCCAAGGCCAAGAAGATTTGAAGAAGCTCATCAACAAGAAGAAGAAGGTTGTTGGTCTCCTCAACATGGGCGACGCTACAAAGGTGATCCTAAGGTGGTCAGTGATTGAGCTCTCAAGGAAGTGTCGATATCGAGGAAAGTAACAAGGGTGATGGTGAAGGCACACCGAGCTTGAGAAGAACTATGATGATGGCCAATACTCTAATGAAGATGACAAGTACAAACAACTTGAAGACCGTTTGAATGCTGTGGAAAACTCAAGATGTCCGGCTGAATTTTGATGATTCGAGTCTGCCCCTGTGTTGTGATTCCTCCCAAGTTCAAAGTTCCAACTTTTGCTAAGTATGATGGCATGTCTTGCCCTAAGCTGCATTTGAAGTCTTATGTCCGTAAGATCAATCCCCACACCGATGATGAAAGTCAGGATGCACTATTTTCAAGAGAGTTTGTCCTAACTCAATTGAGTGGTATTATCACCAGAGAATGACCGTATCCGTACTTGGAGTGACTTGGCGATGCTTTCTGCAGATGAGTACAATGTTGAATTGACACCCACCGCATGCAATTACAAAGCATGTCTATGGGTCGTGATGAGAAGTTCAAGGAGTATGCTCAGAAGTGGAGAGATCTAGCAGGCAGAGTTCAACCACCCTTGTCCAATAGGGAGTTGGTTGATATGTTTATGGGAACGCTGACAGGCCCTTTCTTCAATCATCTGATTGGAAATTCTTCAGCTGGATTCACCGAGTTGATATTGACAGGTGAGCATATTGAGGCTGGTATCAAGAGTGGGAAGATTCAGATAGAGTCATCTTCAAATGCCGCGAAGAGATCTTTTGGTGGTAAGAAAGAAACTAATGTTGTGTATGGTCAGAAAAGTCGAGCCAAGACCGACCGTGCTCAACTGTGGGCCAGATCTCCAATCCTACATCAAGACAACCTCAGACAACACGCAGAACTGTAACACGCCACGAAGACAGTACGAAGATCAACATGCCATTGTCGCAGCCTTGCAACACATGTTGAAAGCAGTAATCGACACTTGAGGGATCCTCCTCGAATGTCAATACCTCCTCTCCAAGTACAATCCTAATGCTAAGTGTGCTTACCATTCCAATAGCCTGACATAGTAATCGATGATTGTTGGGCTCAAGAACAAGATTCAAGATATGATCAAGCTAAGCATTGAGTTTGATCCTCCGCTGAGACCGAATGTGATCAATGCGCCTATGCCTAATCATGACAAGGGTTCCAATGTCGGGAGATGATACTTATGTTTTCAACATAGATGACTTGACCATTCCTCTGATGACTGTTAAGAGGAATTTGCTACAAGCTGGTGTCAACCCAGGATGCCCAGAGAATTGTCGTTGGTGCCCATCTACACCTGATGGTTGTGCTTGGTTGAGAAGGCGTGTTCAGTGCATGATGGACAACCGTGAGATACTATTTCAAACCACCTGTTGGTGAAGAAATGTCTAAGTTGAAGATTGACAATGCAAACGTCTGCACTATCCGTGTGGGATACCTTGGGGCAGCCAAGTGGAAAGTATGATTACATGGTGAAGTACACTGTTCCTGAGAGCTACAAAATTCCTATTGAAGATGTTAAGATAACCGGATGGGGTGACGATTTCCCAGAAGATTATGCTAATGTAAACACTATAAGGATTTCCTCGGCTGATCCTGTGCCTAGAGTGGCACCTCTCATTATTACTTCTCCAAGACCGCCCATATTCCTCCGATAAAGCTATCCCTTGGAATTATGGAGTCGATGTTTACTATCATGGCGTCAAGCAAGACTCTCTGACCATTGAAGATCTTACAGTTGAAGCTACCATTCCTGACATCGACAACATCACCGGATCAAGTAACGTGACCAGAACCGGAAGAGTGTTCTCTCCAGAAATCTCTCCTCCAAAGACATCATGACTCCATTGCATTCCAACTATTCAATCCATTCCCAAGCTAGAGGGAAAGAACCAAAGGACTCATCCTTCACTGTATACCAAAGGAAGTTATCAAGACACCTCCAAACAAGAAATGGAGGAAATTCAAGATTATCAAGAAGAGTGACTACAATGTTGTGGAACAATCGACAGACTGTCCAAGATTTATGCTTGCTCGCTTTGTGCTCCGAGGCTCATGCTAATGCCTTGGTGAAGTTTCTGAAGAATGCTCATGTGCCGCAAGACACTACCACTGACCAGTTTGAAGTTTGTATTGCTAGCCTGGCTGCCCACAACGGCTTAGGCTTCTCTGATGCTGATTTAACTCCTGCCGGAAAGAAACACAACAAAGCCTTGCACATCTCCATTGAATGCAAGGGCGTTACCCTGTCTCATGTTTTGGTGGATACTGGTTCTGCTCTGAATATCCTACCAAAGACTGCTTTTGATCGGCTTGATGTCGAAGAGTTGGTTTTGAGACCCAGTGACATCATTGTGAGAGCCTTTGATGGTTCTAAGCGGACAGTGCTTGGAGAGCTCACTCACCTCGTTAAAGTCGGTTCCCACTTTTGACTCCACTTTTGTCATGGACATCCGTCCATTATTCTTGCTTACTGGACGCCTTGGATACACGGGCGGGCGTCATACTCTACCTTGCATCAGAAACTAAAGTACCCGGTGAAAGGGAAGGTTGTTACAGTGTGTGGTGAAGAAGAGTATATGGTCATTCATCTACAGTCATTCCGATACCTTGAGATGGAAGGAGAATTCTTCGAGACTCCCTGTCAAGCTTTTGAAACAATCCCCGTAGTCATGCTGCTGACTCTCCCCGCTACTCCCGAATATACGCAAGCTCCGCCTAGGATGGCCTCGCTGGAATATGCTCAGGCTGCTGTTGAAGAAGGTAGTACTATTTGGGGACAACTCCCTGATCTTCCTTTCAAATTTGACAAGACTGGTTTAGGCTTCACTATCAAGGGTCAGAAGATGATACGCCGCGAACGTGTCGGCCAACTTCCTTTCCGCATCAGCCAGAATGGAATCCATGCTATAGAAGACAACGACAACGACTTCGACATCAATAAGTGGATCTTCCCAACTCCAGACAAAGGGCTCAGCAATTGGAAGACTGAAGACGTCATACCAATCTCCTTTAGTCAGGAAATCACTCCGAATCTCGTTAATAACAGCTATGCTATTGCTAAATATGACTTCGATAATCCGATCTACCAAGCCGAAAACGAAAGTGAGGAAGATTGTGAAGTGCCAGGAGAACTTGCCGATGCAAAGAAGAAGATCGAGTTATACACCACATGAAGAGCAAGTTGAGGTTGTAAATTTGGGCACCGACGAAGACGTAAAAGAGATCAAGATAGGAGCGGATCTTGAGAATGTTAAAGAAAGGTTGGTTCAGATGCTACGGACTACATTGAGGTTTTGCTTGGTCATACGAAGACATGCCAGGTTGACATTGATATTGTAGTGCACCGATTGCCAACAAAGAAGGTTTTTCCCGAAATAGAAAGTTCGTCCGATGCGCCCCGAGATGTCGAGAAAATCAAAGTCAAGTCATGAAGCGCTCAACCGGTTTCTTAGTCACCTCTTATCCCCAAGGTTGTAATGTGGTACCCGTACTAAGAAGGATGGCAAGGTACGAATGTGTGGATTACAGAGATCCGAACAAAGCAAGTCCGAAAGATGATTTTCCACTTCCTCATATTGATGTTCGTTGACAACACCGCCAAAGATAAGGTTTTCTCCTTCATGGATGGTTTCTCCTGCATAATCGATCAAAATGGCTCTCAAGACATGGAGAAGACTACTTTGTTACACAAGGGCACTTTCGCACAAGGTTATGCCGTCGTTAAAGAACGCAGCGCCACTTATCAGCCATGGTGACATTGTTTCATGAAATGATTCATCACGAGATAGAGGTCTACGCCGACGACATGATAGCTCGATCACGATCAAGAAGAACATCTAGATCATTTGCGTAAACCGCTTGACAGTTGAAGAAGTAGATTGAGACCAATCCCAACAAGTGCACCTTTGGAGTCGATCCGAAAACTCTTAGGGTTTGTTGTCGTGGTAAAGGTATTGAAGTTGATCCCGCCAAAGTTAAAGCTATTCAAGAGATGTCCCCCCGACCGAGAAGGAAGTCGAGGTTTCGGGCCGATTGAACTACATTTCCGTGTTCATTGCACACCTAATCGCTACTTGTGAGCCAATCTTCAAGTTACTAAAGAAAGATCAAGTGGTAGAATGGAACGATGATTGCCGATCGCTTTGACAAAATCAAGGAGTACCTTCGTAATCCTCCTATCCGATGCCGTCACCAAGGAAGACCTCTCATCATGTACTTGACAGTATTAGAGAACTCAATGGGGTGTGTGTTGGGGCAACATGACGAGTCTGGTCGAAAAGATCATGCAATATACTACCTTAGCAAAAAGTTTACCGATCGTGAAACAAGATACTCACAGCTTGAGAAAACTTGCAACGCTTGGTCAGCTGCTCACGACTAAGACAATATATGTTGACTCACACTACTTTGTTGATTTCAAGATGGATCCGATAAAATACATATTTGAGA
The DNA here is from genome assembly GCA_021764765.1 of Vicia sativa. NCBI lineage: Eukaryota > Viridiplantae > Streptophyta > Magnoliopsida > Fabales > Fabaceae > Vicia > Vicia sativa. The sequence continues at coordinate 110,869,925 of CM038795.1, read as the reverse complement.
AACCAGCTCTCTCCGAAGAATAGAAAGATGGCAAATGATCTTGACCGAATATGACATCCAAAGACACTTCTTAAAGCGATCAAAGGAAGTATAGTCGATCATTTGGCTCATCAAGCCAGATGACTATCGCCTATGCTCGAATTTAAGATGTTTTACTAATTACAGATTAGAAGAACTGTGCCCATTTAAGGACCCGAACAAGGATCCCGATGGACCATGGTCTTTGATGGAGCCTCAAACGATTTGGCAATGGCATTGGCGCCATCATTACATCCCCTACAAAGTGACATACGCCTTTCACCGCCAGATTATGTTTCAGTTGCACTAACAACATGGCCGAGTACGAAGTGTGCATCATGGGTCTTAAAGTTACTATTGACTTAAGAATCAAGTTCTTGCAAGTGTATGGAGACTCACTTTAGTGATCACCGATTATGGCGAGTGGATACGGCATCCGAATCTCATTCCGATCGGAGCATGTTCTCGAGTCCGATCCCCTACTTCAAGAAATTACTTTCAATCACATTCCACGAGAAGAGAATCAGTTGGCTGACGCGTTAGCTACTATGTCATCTATGTTCAAGGTCGATGGGACAACGAGGCTCCCCTGATCATCATTGAGAAGTTTGACTAACCAAGATATTGTTGTGAGCTTGATACGTAAGAGAAACCTTGGTACTACGATGTGAAGAGGTATCTGAGGCTCAGAATATCCTCAGGGCATCCGTTAATGATAAGAAGTTCATGAGAAGATTTGCATCCAAATTCTTCCTTAGCAACGATATCTTATACAAACGCAACCACGACTTGTGTTTATCTACTGTAGACCAAAACAAAGAATGCGATCATGGAAGAGTTACACGCATTTGGTACCCATTCCAAAGGACACACCATGGCCAAGAAGATTTTGAGAACAAAGTTACTATTGGTCCACCATGGAAGCTAATTGTCACCGCTATGCTCGATCTTGTCACAAGTGCCGATATATGCACAAAGTGCACGACTCCAAAGACTCCGAATGTTCTAATTTGGCCTTTGCAATGTGGGGCATTGACATGATCGGAGAAATCAAGCCCACGCTTCCAATGGACATCGCTTCATCCTTGTGGCAATTGACTATTTCACCAAGTGGGTGAAGCACCTCGCTTGCATCTGTTACCAAGAATGTTGTGGCTCGATTCATCAAACATAATCTTATATGTCGGTATGGCACTCCCGAAAGGATTATCATGTATAATGGTTCCAATCTCAACAACAAATGATCACCGAACTCGCACGCAGCTCAAGATCAAACATCACAACTTTCTCCTTATCGGCCTAAGATGAATGGCTGGAAGCCGCCAACAAGAACATTAAGAAGATTATATGTAATATGACTGTGACTTACAAGGATTGGCATGAGATGTTACCATTTGCTTTTCATGGTTATCGCACTACAAAGACGAACATCCACCGGCAACCCCTTCTCTCTCGTACGGTATGGAAGCCGCCTTACCCATCGAGGTTCAGATACCTCAACTAGAGTCCTCCAGAGGCGAGTTAGGCGAAGACGATTGGGTCCGCACGCCTTGACCAGATTAACTTGATTGATGAGAACGACTCGCCCATCCGCCATGGACGATTTATCAAGCGAATGATTAGAGCATTTAACAAGAAGGTCAAGCACCGAGTCTACCAAGTCGGTGATTTAGTAGTCAAGCGCATCATTCTTCCACAAGGTGATCCTGGCAAATGGACTCCCACCCATGAGGGACCATTTGTAGTCAAAACAAGGTTTTCTCATGGAGCTATGATACTTAGCACCATGGATGGTGAAGATTTCCACACCCCGTGAACGCATATAGTCAAAAATACTACGATAAAGAGACCCGCTAGGTCGATTTAACCTAGGCAAAAATATGGAGATCCCGGCGAACCAAAAGGTTCGGGCAAAAGTTAAGGATATATACAAAACATGTACACCGCAAGTCGAAACCCGAAAAGGCGGCAAGAAAGGGTATCCAGAGATCAAACCCGAAGGGCGGTCTAGGCAAAGTTAGATTTAAGCGCACGACTATGTCTCTTCCGATCACCGCCTGCACTACTATCAAGATTCAAGGTTCAAATGGCGAAGATCACTTACTTTCTACGAGAAGGAGATGAGATAGTCGAAATATATGAGTACTAGCATAGTTGGAACTTAACGAGATTGTTCCCGCATGGCTTTTTTACTTTTCTTGTGTATAAACAACTTGGCCATACGCCACCTTTCAAATAAACGCAAGCTTCTTTCTCTTTACAATTTCTGCTGTTGTTATTTGCAATAAGTCCAACGTTTGTTTTGAATGACTATACGCATTTGACAATAAGAATCTAATCACAAACATACGAAAAGTGAACATACAAAAGTACTTACTACAGTGCTCCAGTAAGAATTGGGACGACGACGAAAGTCACCAAAGCATTCCCCCCATAGAGCATGATCCTCTGCAAAGGTGTCACTCACAACACAACTTCCCCAGCAGAGCAAAAGGGAATCCACGAGCTGCAATTCCACTCAACTAAGTAAAGTTACATCGGTCTCCAAAGAACACCTCACCCCAAATAAGGCACTTATCCCACTGGCATCTCTCATCCCTTCCTTTTTCCCCAACAAGTATCCAGACTTAGACTTGGTCGATAGTGCACCGAGGAAACTACATCTTCATCTCCCACCGGATTACAACGGATTCCCCGATGCTTCTAACAGTGTCTCCCTAAGAACTATCAAATGCTCTCCAAATGAGATCTACACTCGTAATCCCCAGAGAGCTTCCATTTTCCTCAGCAGACCTACATACAAGGTCCCCAACGGATCGCCTCCCGATTCTCCTCACAGGTCTATATGTGAGATCTCCAACAACGAGCTTCAAATCTCTACCTTCCTCATCAATATCTAGGCCCAAGACTTGGTCGATAGTGCATCGGAGGAATCAGGATCTTTCTTCTCCTTCAAAAGCGGGTTCTCACCTACCAATTCCCCAAACAGAGTCGAATCATCAAATGTAACATCCGATCTTCTTCAAGATGGATATGTTTTGAAATACCACAACATCTATCATGCATACATTACTCATAAAGTCATAATTCATGCATATGTCATTCATATACACTATCATGCATCATACTTTGCATAAAACTAACCAATATTCTATCAAAGTTCCTCTTGTTTTCTCCAAAACAATAACTCGACGCAAAAAGTGTCCAGATTAAGCCCCGAATCGACGGGAAAACTATCTGAAAGACCGCCCTTGGTTGTCCTCCGACAACTGGTCCAGGATTAAGCCCCGAATCGACGGGAAAACTATCCGAGACCGTTGTTATCCTCCGATAACAAGCAATGGATCAACACCGATGCACAAGGAAGCTATCCACATTTTGCCAACTACAATCTCCTGAGTAATCAGACGAAGATTTATTCGATTCCTTATTATCAACAAGAACTAGGTAGCGACGACTGCTTGGGTGGCATCTTAAGCCCATCTCCGACTATTTGTCAAGCTTCACTTTCGCATGCGCATATATGGTTAAAATCAATGCAAACCAATAACTTCATTCAAAAATGAACACGAAGTCTAACATACGACTTTATGGCATCTTAAGCCCATCTCCATGCTCCTTCCAGAACGACTACAGCCTAGCGGCTCACTCCCCAAAGATCGATCTTTCCGGATGGCATCTTAAGCCCATCCCCGCCAATTCTCCCATCGACATTCTCAAGTCTAGCGACGACTCATCCCCCAAGTATCCAAATGGCATCTAAGCCCATTTCATCATCATCCACGGTGTGCAAATTGTGTTTGAGTGTTCAATCATCTTCTACCTCCGGTCAAAAAAGCGTGTCAATCTAACCTCCAGACAAGAAGATTGAATGGGCAGCCATACCCCAAAATTTGCCCTCCATCCACTCAAGAGATTTCATACATCTATACTCAAGGATTCCTCAAGAGTTGATCGACAAACTCTCCTAGACAATCAACCCAAACTAGGGTTTGGTATCTCTCAGGCAAGATGGACTTCCAACATCTCCAATGGTCTTCATGCTCCTATTTTCAAAGATTCTCCATGTCAAGTTTATAATTGGGGGAAAATCAATCAGGACAAAAGTCAATCAGTCAACATACATCAAACTTCATAATTTTTGTCAACACCTCATTTTGAAGTTACATTCATCATTTGATCAAGGGTTGATCATGATTCATCAAGAAAACTCAAGATTTGCTCAAAAGTCAAACTTTCTAAATTAGGGTTTCTAGGTGAAAAGTCAATCAACTTTGACCGATCATAACTTTCATACTTTCTCGTAAATTTTTCCACCACCTCTTGTTTTGAAGGAAATTCAATTCTCTACAACTTCATGTCTCACAAGAATGTCCAAAAATGCTTCATTTGAGAGGTATAGCTCAAAACATTATGTCATTTTCAAAGTCAACAAAAGTCAACGTTTTGTTTTGAAGATATATTGAGCATGGAAACTCCAATTGAGATGAGACCAAACGGTTGGTTAGAGGACTCTTAGAGCTTTCCAAAAGTCCAAGAACACTAAAAATGTGGAAAATTGAGCAAATACACCATTCACAAGTTGCAATTTTGAAAGAATGCACAAAGAGATACGTCTAAAAATCAATTTTTTGCAAATGGGCTTGCTTTTTCTCCATCCAAACTTATTCCTCATACAATTAGGAATATCCAAGCCCAAATTCACGAATTTTTGATTTATTTTCTATTTAATTTGTAATTTATTCATTTAAATGCAAATTAAATTTAAAAATAAAGTACAAAATTAAAATTAATTGCAAAGATTGATTTTATTCTTTCCTTGAGACTCAAGTAACTTACAAATGCAAAGAATTTTCAAAATTGATCAATTTGGCAAGATTGATTGAGAATTAATCAAATTTTGAAAATTTGATTTTGTACAAAAGTCAAAATTGATTTTCATTGAATGGTGATTGATTCTTACCAAAACAATGCCAAATCCTTCCAAGATTTATACCGATGCATACCAATTGAAAGAGAACGAAAAAATTGCTTAGAAACCCTAAAATTGACAAGCAAGCTATTGGCAATCCTACTTTCAGCCATTTTCAATCGATTTTGAGGTGTCCAACACATTCCTTGACATCTTTAATCGTACTTACTTTGCCAAAACATCAAGAATCGTGAAAATGAAATCGGTTTGTTTTGAATTGAATTCCTTCATTCATGCATTATTAACTCGATTTGTTGTTGTTTTGTGTTTAGTGATGTGTTTGCAAGTCTGGCAAGGAATTTTGAATTTATGGCCATTGTTAGGTTTTTTCGATTAATTAGGGTTTTCAAACAGAAAAATTGGACCATAAGACCTGTATCAGCTGTGTTCGAATGCTTCAAGGAATCGAACCATGGCCTTGGATGTTATTTATATTATGTATGTTGTGTTTTTGATTTTGTTGGGCCAGTGCGAAAAGCCGACGCTATCTTTCAAAAATTCAAAAGGTCAAGACGATGGATGGCGCGAAGGGAGAAAGCGAGAGCGACGCTGTTTTCTTCCACTCAATGCTTTCAAACATCGACGCAACGTGGCATAGCGGCAGGCGTGGATGCTTTGATGCTCCAAAGTGTCCTGAGTTCGATCCCCGGGCACCATTTGTTTTTTCTCAACTTTGCATATTTTCATGTTTTTTCATATATTTTAATATTTTGCATTGTTTTAATTTTTTCACAATTTTATTTATGCATTAAAAATTATCAAAAATTAATTTTTTTACATTATTCTCATAAACTTTATTTAATTTAATAAATTAAAATATTTTTTTTGCATGCATATTTATTTTTATTTGTAATTTTGCATTTAAATCATTGTAAATTCATTTTAAATTATTAAATTGCATCTAAAAATCAAAAATTTATTTTAGCATGTTTACATTATTTCCAGCATGTCATATTTTTTTCAATTTTTTTTTTATAACATTTTCTTATCTCGATTTCATCATATTTTCCGATTTTCGCTTGTGCTTCCAATTGACGTTTGCTTTTCATTTTTTTTCCAATAATTCCAATATGGATGTAATAGATTAATAGTTTTAAGGTCTTTATTTCCGCATTTTAAATTATGTATCGCTTAATAGCGTAGGACATTTATGTATTTACATTCCATTTTTTTCGCATATAATTGCTAATAGTACGTGTATGGCAAGATAAAATCGACATAGATAACCTCAAATTTCAAGATAAAATATCCAAATCAACACACTTTCACACACGCACTTTAGGGTAATTCTCTCGTTTTGCGAATCACAAATGGTCATGTCCTCGAACGTAGAGGTATTCTAGCATCGTTGCCTCCAAACAAATCATCATAGTTCTTCGATACAAAGATCATAAGACCCACGATGTCGCCCGAATACATGATCTTGACCTCGATTGTCGCCACGAAAATGATGATAGTCCTTCGAATATGCTAGGATACTTCCTACAAGTTGCCTTCGATGACCATCCGATGTCCCTTCGAATGTCCCGCTTACATCCAACGAATGGAGCTACCTACTAACTAATGGTAAGGCTAGCGCTATTCTAAAGGAACGAAGTACGAAACGACCACCCGGTGGGTAAATAAGTCTCTTAGTTGCTTGCTCTATCAAATGCTTTTCACACCTCACACTTTTTTTCAAAGTTCAAACTCTTTTCAAAACAAAACATTTCCGAACACTTTGTATACACTCCTACATGAGTCATTACAAAGTCAAAGCGAAATGCCCTTTTTCAAAACATTTTTTCAAACACACAGAAAGCAATTTTAAAAGGTAATCTAGAGCAACTAAGAGCCCGTAGAATAAACTACGGATGAAAAGGGGTGTTAATACCTTCCCTTTTCATAACCATTCTCCCGAACTCGTAATCTAAACGAAGGTCTTTTTCTCAGTACTTTTACCTTCCTTAATTGATAAAAATAAAAGTCGGTGGCGACTCTGCTATCCGCACATTTGGATACAAAATCCTGCAAAGTCGGCTTCACCGTGTTACACGCCTTTCGGTTTTCACCACGATATTTTTGCCCAAGTCGCTTTTCAGTTTTCGACTTGCCGGGTGTACATGTTTTGTATATATCCTTAACTTTTGCCCGAACCCTTTGGTTCGCCAGACGCCTTATTTTTCCTAGGTCACCGACCTAGGGTCTCTTTATGCGAGTATTTTTGACTATGTCCCTGCTCGCTGTGGTGTGGGAAGTCCTCGCCATCCATGGTGCTAAGTATCATAGCTCCTGAAAATATCAAGTTGACTACAAATGGTCCCTCATAGGTGGGAGTCCATTTGCCCTCGGATCACCTTGTGGAAGAATGACGCTGACTACTAGATCACCGACTTGGTAGACTCGGTGCTTGACCTTCTTGTTAAATGTTCTGATCATTCGTTTCTGATAGATCTGTCCATGGAAGATGGACGCGAGTCGTTTCTCATCAACCAAATTAATCTGGTCGAGGCGAGTCTGAATCCAATCGTCTTCACTTAGCCCTGCGTCCTGGAGGACTCTGGTTGAGGGTATCTGAACCTCGATTGGTAGGACTGCTTCCATACCATATACAAGAGAGAAGGGGGTTGCCCCTGTTGATGTTTGTATTGTGGTGCGATAACCATGAAGAGCAAATGGTAACATCTCATGCCAATCTTTGTAAGTCACTGTCATCTTCTGTATAATCTTCTTAATGTTCTTGTTGGCGGCATCCACAGCGCCATTCATCTTTGGCCGATAAGGAGAAGAATTGTGATGCTTGATCTTGAATTGCGTGCAGAGTTTGGTGATCATCTTGTTGTTGAGATTAGAGCCGTTATCTGTGATAATCCTTTCGGGAGTTCCATACCGACAGATAAGATTATGCTTGATGAAACGAGCCACAACATTCTTGGTAATGATATGAACGAGGGTCGCTCTACCCACTTGGTGAAATAGTCAATTGCCACCAGGATGAAACGATGTCCGTTGGAAGCGGTGGGCTTGATTTCTCCGATCATGTCAATGCCCCACATTGCAAATGGCCAAGGAGCGGTTAAAACATTCAGAGGTTCTGGGGGTACGTGTACTTTGTCTGCATAAATCTGGCATTTGTGACAAGATCGAGCATAGCGGTGACAATCAGCTTCCATGGTGGACCAATAGTAACCTGTTCTCAAAATCTTCTTAGCCATGGTGTGTCCACGGAGTGAGTACCAAATGCTCCTTCGTAACTCTTCCATGATACGCTCATTGCTTTTTCCGGTACACATACGAGTAAGCACAAGTCGTGGTTGCGCTTTGCATAAGATGTCGTTGTTGAGGAAGAATTTGATGCGAACCTTCTCAAGAATTTCTTATCGTTGATGATGCCCTCGGGATATTCTCGAGTCTCAAGATACCTCTTCACGTCAGAGTACCAAGGTTTCTCTCCGATCAAGCTCATAACAATATGCGGTTCGCCAAACTTCTCAATGATGATCCGGGAGCCTCGTTGTCCCATCCGACTTTGAACATAGATGACATAGTAGCCAATGCGCCCGCCAACCGATTTCTTCTCGTGGAATGTGATTGAAAGTGACCTCTTCAAGTAGGGATCAAACTCTAACATGCTCGATATGGAATGAGATTCGGATGCTTCGATCCCACTCGCTTTAACTGACCGATCACCAAAGTCGAGTCTCCATATACTTGCAAGAACTTGATTCTTAAGTCAATAGCAGCCTTTAATACCCATAATGCACGCTTCAGATTCGCCATGTTGTTAGTGAAACTGAAACACAATCGGGCGGTGAAAGGAGAATGTCCGCTGTAGGGATGTAATGATGGCGCCAATGCCATTGCTAAGCGCTTGAGGCTCCATCAAACACCATGGTCCATCGATCCTTGTTCGTGTCCTTCGTCCGGCCTCGTTCTTCGCAATCAAGAATTAGTAAAACATCTTCATCATAGACCGATAGTCATCATTTGATGAGCCAAATGATCGCCTACAATCCTTTGATCGCTTTCTCGAGAAGTGTATTGATGTCGATTCGCCAGATCATTTGCCATCTTGCTATTCTTCCGAGAGAGCTGGTTTTCAAATATGTATTTTATCGATCCATCTTAGAAATCAACAAGGTAGTTTGAGTCAACATATACTGCCTTAGTCGGGAGCAGCCAAGCCAAAGCGCTGCAAGTTTTCTCGAGCTTTGAATATCTTGTTTCACAACAAGAACTTTTGTCGAGGTAGTATATTGCATGCTCTTTTCGACCAAACTCGCTATGTTGCCCCAACACACACCCCATTGAGTTCTCTAACAATCGCCAAGTACATGATAAGAGGTCTTCCTTCGTGGGTGGCATCGTGATAGAGGATTCTCAGAGGTACCCTTGATTTTGTCAAAGCGATCCGGCAATCGCCGCTCCACTCTACCATTTGATCTTCTTCAAGAATTTGAAGATTGGCTCACAAGTAGCGCTAAATGTGCAATGAATCGCAATGTAGTTTAATCGCCCAAGAAACCTCGACTCCTTCGGCGGGAGCGGCATCTCTTGAATAGCTTTAACCTTGGCGGATCAACTTCAATACCCTTACCATCGACAACAAACCCTAGGAGTTTACCGATCTCGACCAAAATTGCACTTGTTCGGTTGAGTCTTAGTATGTACTTCTTCAATCTATCAAACAGCCGCAAATGATCAAGATGTTCTTCTTCACGGTGATCGAGCTATCATGTCGCCGACGAGACCTCTATCTCGTGATGAATCATGTCATGAAATAATGTCACCATGGCACTGATAAGTGGCGCCTGCGTTTTAGTCCGAACGGCATAACCTTGAGAAAGTGCCCCATGGTAACAAAAGTAGTCTTCGATGTCTTCTGGAGCCATTTTGATCCGATTGTAACCGAGAAACCATCCATGAAGGAGAAAACCTTATGCCGAAAGGTGTTGTCAACCATAACATCAATATGGGGAAGTGGAAATCATCTTCGACTCGCTTTGTTCGATCTCTATAATCCACACACATCCGCATTTTTACCATCCTTCTTAGGCACAGTACCACATTCAGAACCCATTGTGGATAGGAAGTAACAAATAAGAAACTCGGCGCTGAACTCGTTTATAACTAGGGCCTTGATTTTCTCCGACATCTCAGACGCATGTATTTAACCTTCTTCTCGCTTTCACCGAGAAAACCTTCTTTGTCGGCATCGTGTACCACAATGTCAATGTCTAAACCCGGCATGTCTTCGCATTTACCAAGCAAAACCTCAATATAGTCTCGTAGCATCCGTACTCAACCTTTCTTTAACATCGCTCTCAAGACCCGCTCCTATCTTGATCTCTTTTCTGCCTTCGCAAGCATTTGCATTCACAACCTCAACTTGCTCTTCGTGGTGGCTGTATAACTCGATCTTCTTGCCGTAGGTCTGACAAGTTCTCCGGCACTTCACACTCTTCCTCACTTTCTTCTTCGCTTGGTAGATCGGATTATCAAGTCATATTTAGCAATAGCATAGTCTATCAACGAGATTTCGAGTGATTCTGCAGTATCACGGGTGTGTGTAAGAAACACATAGCTTTAAGGTGATAAAGTAAAAGAAAGAAAACAACATTTGAATGCAAAAGTCCAACCATTTTATTGAATGAAAATATGCAATGATGATAATAACCTCAAAACGAAAGCCATGATGCCCCGCAAGGCACTAGGCTTTAGAGTTTATTGTTCAAAACATAGAAAATAAAAGCAAAACAAAACAAGAGAAATTACCCTATCAAAGGAGATAGGTATGACGTCGCCCTTCTAATTGTCGAGCCCATCTGTTCGAGTTGGGAAGATCCACTTTGGATGTCAAGTCACCGTTGTTGTCCTCTATAACATGGATTCCACTGGCCGATGCGGAAAGGAAGTTGGCCGATGCTTCAGGGCGTATAATCTTTTGACCTCGATGGTGAAGCCAAACCATTTTGTCAAATTTGAAAGGAAGATCGTGAAGTTGACTTTAAATAGTACTACCTCCTTCTTCAACAAAGCAGTTTTGAGCATCTTCAATGAGGCTATCTCGGGCGGAGTTGCATGTAACTTCAGAGGCGACAGAGAGACCACAGCACGACTGGGATTGTTTCAAAAGCTCGACAGGAGTCTCAAAGAATTCACCCTCCACCTCGAGGTATCGGAATGATCAGATGACCTAATTATATTCTTCTTCACCACATACCGTAACAACCTTCCCCTTCACCTGATACTTCAGCTTCGATGTAAAGTAGAGGTAATGGCCACCGCCCATGTATCCAAGGGCGCCCAAGTAGTAAGAGTAGTCTGGATTGATGTCCATGACAAAGAAAGTGGAATCAAAAGTCTGGGAACCGACTTACCAGTGTGCATTGAGCTCCAAGTACTGTTCGCTTAGAACCATCAAAAGCTCTCACAATAATGTCACCGGGTCTCGTAATCAACCCTTCAACATCAAGTCGATCAAAAGCACTTGAAGGATATTCAGAGTGTAACCAGATCCACCAAGACATGAGATAGGTAGTACCTTTGCATTCAATGTAGATGTGCAAGGCTTTGTTGTGTTTTTTTCGTGGGTTAGATCAAGATCGAGAAGTTTAGGCCGTTGTTGGCACAGTGCTAGCAATACAAACTTGAAATTGGTCATGGTAGTTTTCATGCAGACGTGAGCATTCTTTAAACTTCACCAAGGCTGCATGAGCCTCGAGCACAAGAGCAGAGCAAGCATGGAGATCTTGGACGAGTCTCATTCTAATCGTTTCCACAACATTGTAGCGTCACTTCTTGATAATCTTCTTAATTTTCCATTTCTTTGTCGAGGTGTCTTCGTGAATTTCCTTTGGTACTTCCGGCCGAAAGTGACGAGTCACCGGTTCTTTCCTCTAGCTTGGGAATCGTTGAATAGCCGGAATGCAGTTGGAGTCGCAGCGCCTTTTGGAGGAGAGATTGTAGAGAAAACCTTCCGTTCGGTCACCTTACTTGATCCGGCAGATGTTGTCGATGTCGTGAATGGTAGCTTCAATTGTAAGATCTTCAATGGTCGTAGGGTCTTGCTTGACGCCATGATAGTAAACATCGATCCATAATTCCAGGGATAGCCTTGTCGAGGAATATGGAATTGGTCTGGAGAAGTAATGATGAGAGGCGCCACTTAGGCATGGGATGGATCGCAGAGGAAATCCTTATCGTGTTAACATCAAAGATAATCTCCGGAAATCGCCACCCCATCCTACATACCTTAACATCTTCAATAGGAATCTTGTAGCTCTCGTGAACAAAGAGATACCACCATGTAATCAAACTTTCCACTTACGCCCTAAGGTGTCCCATACAGATCGGTGACTGCTTTCATCTGCATTGTCAATCTTCAACTTAGGCATTTCTTCACACAACCGCATTGTGGCTCTGTGAATAGTATTCACCAATATCCATCATGCAATCGCACACGCCTTCTCAACCAAGACAACCATCGTGTGCAGACGGGCACCAACGACCCTCCGGCATCCCGGATTGACACCGGTCATAAAATTCTTCTTAATAGTCATCAAAGGAATGGTCAAGTCATCTATGTTCAAACATAAGTATCTTCACCAACAGCATTGAACTCTTGTCATGGTTAGGCATAGGTGCGCTGATCACATTTAGAGTCTCAATGAGGATCAAACTCAATCGCTTAGCTTCAATCATATCTTGAATTTTGTTTCTTCGAGCCCAATACCATCGTACTATGTCCCGGCTATTGGAATGGTAAGTACACTTAGCATTAGGATTGTATCTCTGAGAGGAAGTATTGACATTCGAGGAGGATCCTCAAGGTAATCAGCCTCGCCAACATGTGTTGCAAGGCTTGCGCACAATGGCATGTTGATCTTTGTAAACCGCCTTCGTGGCGCTGATCGACTACGCCGCTGTCTCACTGAGGTTGGCCGATGTAGGATCGAGATCACAACTCGCCTTACGATTGAGCGTCGGCCTTGGCCCGGCTTTTCTGACCATACACAAAGATTAGCTTCTTTCTTACTAACCAAAGATCTTTTCGAAGATTTGAAGATGTCTCTACGGAATTTTCACTCTTGATAACCGCTCAATGCGCCTCTCGTTAATATCACTTGAATCCTATCGAAGAGTTTCCAATCGATGATCAAGAATGGCCGCCGTTGTTCTATAAACATATCAACCAATTTCTATTGGACAAGGGTGGTTGAATCACCGCTAGATCTCTCCATTTCTAAGCATATTCCTTGAACTTCTCATCACGACCCATAGACATGCCTGAGTTGTATGCGAGTGGTGTCAATCAGATTGTACTATATTGCTTGTAGAAAGCATCCGCTAAGTTACTCCAAGCATGTATACGGTCCCTCTAGCTGATAATACCACTCCAATTGAGTTCCTGACAAACTCTCTTGAAAATAATGCATCCATAACTTTCTTCCTCAAGGGGATTGATTTTCGACATAGGATTTCAAATGCGCTCGACAAGACATGCCATCATACTTGGCAAAAAGTTGGAACTTTGAATTTAGGAGGAATCACTACACTGTGTGACAAGACTCGTGATCATCAAATTCAACCCGGACATCTTCGTGTTTTCCATAAAGATTCAAAGCGGTCTTCGTTGTTTGACTTGTCATCTTCTATCGTAGTGCATCGGTCATTATCATAATCGATCTCCTTTCTTTTTCAGTTGGCCATTCATTTCTTTGTCACTCCCTCATTCTTGACACTTCCTTCAGAGGACTCTATCCGACTAACCCTCTTAGGACCACCTTGTAGCTGCCTCATGTTGAGAAGACCAACAACCTTCTTCTTTTGTTGATGAGCTTTTAGATCTTTCCGGCCTTGGACCAAACTCGCAGAACATTTGTTGAACTTACATTCTCGAGCTCGGAGATCTTTGATACTGTTCAAGAGCTATTTCTAAAATAAATAGCTAGAGAATGAGAAACCAATCTTCAATGTACTTATAATGTTATGCCATGATATGTAATGTTTATGCGATGTAATGCAATGTTTTCAAGGACCTTAGAGATTTAAATTTGTTAAACAAGCAATGAACAAACATTTATTAGTACTTTTATTATCCTTTTTCTTTTTAAGTACAAAAGATAGTTCAAAACAATAAAAGAAAAACATATAAAATTTCAAAGCTCTAAGTCTCCATGGCGCCTTGATGCCGAGGTAAGCATCATGTTCCGCTTCCTCGTGAAGTAGCTTTGTCAACTCTAGTACCTTCTTCCTACTTGCATAACATCGGAGCTTCAAAGGTATCCCTTCTTCTTTGAGCTGAATCAGATCTTCAAGTCTCTCAAAATCGTGAGGCATGTCGGGATGGAGAACAAGATAGGTACGCCACCTATAGCAAAGTTCCATAATTACCGTAAACAAAGCGTGAATGGCATCATGAGGTTTTGAGCTCGAGCTCACCCATTTGAGGTAAGGTTCCCAAGGAATGGAGTTCGTGCCCCAAAGTCTTGGTATCAGCCTTCTTTACCATGCCCAAGCGTATGAACCTTCACGACACTCGAGATCGTGATTGTAATCGAACACAATATCTTGAGAAGCATGTCATGGGCCATCTCTTCGGCAAACCAAACTGACGAGAGCTAAAGAAGGTTAGGTAGCCCCTTATCCCCAAGGAGCTACATTAGGGAATTCCTCCGAATCAATGAATGTGAAGTCCTTTTCGAGAGAAAAGAATTGATATCCGAATGAGAGAGACATTAACCTTTGAGACCATTTCAACCTTTGTTCGCTCTTCAAAATCTGATGGAGGAAAAGCAAATAAACCACCGGAAAGCAACGGTATACAACATATGAGAGCTCTTGTCTTTAGTAGTACGAGTAGAGAATGTAGGATGTCTCCAAGCAAAGTAGGCAACTTGGACATTAAGAAGCAACTTGATGGCGTTGACATCTATGAATTGATCCGAGTTAGGGAACGTAACCAAACCATAGATTAGCAAGGCCACAATATCTTCAAATGCATGGAAACTCATAACTTGAGGAATTCCTTTCGCTTTTACTGTGAAACTTAGCAAGTAAACCCTTAACTCCGCTTCCGGTTTCCTCAATTGGTTTTAATGTCCTGAGCGCTTTAGATGTAAGGTCGATGCGATGTCTTCGTACTCTAGGAACCTTTTCTAAACCGTGAATGGCATTTGGTCAAGAATAGGTACCCAAGTAGCTTAGGGAACTCTTCCAAGGTAGGAACCAATCGATAACTGAAATGTAAAGCAATGATGTTTCGATCAAAGAACCGGAATAGATATGCATCATATCTTCTTCAAAACCGGAGATAACCAAATCAAGTAGATAACCATGTCTTTTGATAAACTGGCATGATCGGGAATCTCTCAAACCAATTCTTTGAGTGAAGGTATACCCATAAAGATCTTGAGTAGTCTTTCTAGAAGCCATAATCCCTACAAAACAGTAGCAAAGATAAACTTGTGGTCCTTGAAATAGTTAGAAATATATGCAATGCAAATGATGTCATGATGTCATGTTTGGCACACACAAGCAATTCATACAATGAGCTAGGTTTTGTTGTCAGATGAGGTATAGTGATTACCCTATCAAAAGTTTGAGTTGGTTCATCCCGTCCTATAATAGTAACCGGTTCTAAGAATCTCATATCATTGATCTTTCTCGTAGGTTTATTTCAATACGACTACCAAGTGGCTTCAAAATATCCCAAAAGTCTGATCTTAATGAGCGAGCATCGAGTATCGCCCAACCTTAGTCTCACAGCCAAGTTTCTACCATCTCACTACCTTCTAATGGCCAAGATGGGTCAATTAAGGTTCTAAAAGTTTAGTTAGTGCTTGATGACAACCACCAAGCCAAATACTATCCTCAACTTGAAATGAAGAGTATCAGACATCCAAAATGTCTGTCAAGCAGCTAAATGTTGACTGCTTCGATATACGCCTAACGGTTTGACGATTTATTGCTACTTACCTAAAAGGAAACCCGATCCCGGTGTGGATCCCCCACAAATATAATACCCAAGCAACCCTTAAAGATAAAGCAAACAAGTCAACAGAAAGCAATAGGTGATCTAGAAACTCTAAGGTATTCTCTTAGGGTGTCTAACCGGCAGAGTCGCCACCTCAGAATACGTGAACTCGACTTTTGTAGGATTTGGTATCGCAAATATGCGGATAAAGAGTCGCCACCGACTTTCTTTATCTAATTAAGGAAGGTAAAAGTACGTAAAAAGACCTTTGTTAGATTCCGAGTAAGGGAGAAGGTTATGAAAAGGAAGGTATTAGCACTTTTCCATCCGTAGTTATCTACGGCTCTAGTTGCTCTTAGATCACTTTAAAAAACCAGGTTGTGTTTGACAAAATGTTTTGAAAAGGTATTTCGCTTGACTTTGTAATGATTCATGTAGGAATGTATACAAAGTGTTCTAAATGTTTCATTTTGAAAGAGTTTGAACTTTGACAAAAGTGTGTCAGTGAAAAGTATTTGATTGAAAGCAACTAAAAGTCTTATTACCTACTCGTAATGGTCTTTCGTGTTATTTTACGCCCTTTAGAATAGCGCTATCCATACCATTAGTTGGTAGGTAACCCTATTCGCTGGATGTAAGCGGACATTGGTTGGACATCGGATGGTCATAGAAAGCAACTTGGTAGGAAGTATCCTAGCACATTCTAACGGACTATCATCATTTTCGTAGGCGACAATCGAGGGTCAAGATCATGTATTCGGAGGCGACATCGTGGGTCTTATGATATTTGTATCGAAGGGACTATGATGATTTGTTTTGAAGGCAACGGTTGTAAATACCTCTACGCTCGAGGGATATGACCATTTGAATTCAGAAGGCAACGAGATAATTACCTTAAGTGCAAATGTGAAAAGAGTGTGTTGATTTCGTATATATTATCTTGATATTATGAATGAGCTATGTCCAATTTTATCTTGCCATACACGCCTAGTTACTAGCAATATATAAGGTAAATTAAAATGGAAGTATAAAGTGCGAAAGATAAATCCTACTTAATACACGGCTTTAGGGCGTATATAATTTAGAATGCGAAAATAAAACCCTAATTAAACTATTACATCCCATAAGAAAGTACATTATTGAAAAGAAGACGAAAAAAAGAAAACGTCCAAACGGATGACCTGAAAAGATGAGAAATCTGAAATAATAGAGAAATCGAATAAGAGGAAAATGTTAGTAAAATGCAAATTTTGAATGAGAAAAATATCATGTCGGAAATAACATTAATATGCTAAAATAATTTTTGGGATTTTTGGAGAAGATTTAACAATTAAAACTAATTAAAAAGTGATTTAAATGGTAAATTAGAAATAAAATTAATATGTATGCAAATAATATTTTAATTTTATAAATTAAATAAACATTTTCTGAAATAAATGCAAAATAAAAATATTTTTGATGATTTTTAATGTATGAGAAAAATTGTTGAAAAGAAATTAAAATGCATGAAAATATTGAATAAAAGAAAATATGAAAATAATAAAAAGTGAAGTTTGTAAAAGAAGAAAACATTGGTCTTGCCGTGGATTCAATTAGAGACCTTGCTTTCAAACCTTGAGTGCCCCTTGCCAATTAACCGAAATAGCGCGGTTTAATCGCTTGGAATTTGAGCGAACGGATTACAAGCACGCCACATCCCCTCGTTGCCTCGCTCCGCCAAACTTCGCTCTTCTTCAATTTGAATTTTTGAAAATCCAAAGATCGGCCTTGGCTCGACGCCTTTAATTCCTCGCTAAATCAAAAATCATGCACAAGTAATATAAATAAAATCTAAGACCATGGATCGATTGAAAACATCATTCAATGCAATGGTAGTGGTCTCGAGGTCCAATTTTTCCGCTTAAGAGAAACCCTAATTCGTGATCAAGAACCCTAATCATGGCATATCGTGTTTCGCTATGGAAATGCAATCAAATTGCCCGAGTGTTTGCAACTTCCTACTAATCACAAAAACAACAACAAATCGTGTTAAAATAAATGAATATGAGAAATCGATTTTGAAATATATATGAACAAACCGAATCGGATTTCTTGATTTCGATGGTTTTGATGATGTAAGGTCCGGATCGATTCAGAGGTATCAAGGAACGTGTTCGAAAGCTTAGAATCAATTGAAACGACCTCAATCCAAGGGCCTAGTTGCTTGTATGCCACGGATTTTTGAGCTTCAATAGGTTTCTCCAATTTTGCTTTTTCTACCCTAATTCGTGTGGGTTGTGATATATATAGTAGATGGAATTAGAGTTGATTGAGAAAGAATCAATCATCAATCATCGTAAAACAAATTTGATTTGTACAAAATCAAATTTTTCTTTTTGATTAATTTTCAATCAAATCATGCCATATCCAACCAAATTCTCAAATTTGGTCGGGCTTTATTGAGTTGCTTGATCTCAAGGAAGAGAGAAAAATCAAATTTGCATTTAATTTTGATTTTATACTTTATTTTTGAATTTAATTTGTATTTAAATGAATAAATTCCAAATTAAATAGAAAAATAAAATAAAAATTCGTGGCATTGGGCTTGGATATTCCTAATTGCATAAGGAACAAGTTTGGATAAAGAAAAAGTAAGCCCATTTGCAAAATCTTTGATTTTTAGAAGTATTTCTCTTTGTGCATCTCTTCAAAATTGCCCAACTTGTGAATGGTGTATCTTGCTCAATTTTCCACATTTTTTAGTGTTCTTGGACTTTTTAGAAATCTCTAAGAGTCCTCTAACCAACCTCTTTGGTTTCATCTCAATTGGAGTTTCTATGCTCAATATATCTTCAAAACAAAAAGTTGACTTTTTGTTGACTTTGAAAAGGACCTGTAATGTTTTGATCCATACCTTCCAAATGAAGCATTTTTTGAACATTCTTGTGAAACATGAAATTGTAGGTACGGAATTCCTTCAAAACAAGAGGTGGTGGAAAAAACTTTCTCGAGAAAGTATGAAGTTTATGATCACCAAGTTTGGTTAACTTTTCACCGAGAAACCCTAATTTTGAAAGTTTGACTTTCGGGCAAATCTTGAGTTTTCTTGATGAATCATGATCAACCTTGATCAAAATGATGAATGTAACTTCAAAATGAGGATGTTGACCAAAAATCATGAAGTTTGATCGTAGGTCAATTTTGACCAAGTTGACTTTTTGTCCAACATAACCGATTTTCAACCATCCGAGCAATCGTCTCGAGGAAACTCGACTCATGAGGCTTGAAACTTGATACGAGAATCTTCAAGCATATGAGGATATGATGACCATTGGAGATGTTGAAGTCCATCCGATCTCGAGGATAGCCAAACCCTAGTTTGAAGTTGATCATCAGGAGAGGGTTTGTATGGTCAACCTTTGAGGAATCCCTCGAAAGTGGATGCATGAAATGTCTTGAGAAGATGGAGGGCAAATTTGGGGTATGACACCTTCACAATTTCAAAACACTTTCAAACACTTTGTATACATATCTCCGCGTGAATCATTACAAGTTCTTTCCAAAATAAAACATTTTCAAACACTTCTCGGGGACACATTCCAACGTGAATCATTAC
>CM038795.1:110758710-110850283 GCA_021764765.1 Vicia sativa | reverse complement strand
AGGTCACTAAATCCCAACAACATTAAAACTTCAAATATGAATTAAAATCCAACCCAGAGACATAGATCGATTGAAATTTCAAAGTTCAACGGTGTCTTAGTTTTGGCCAATTTTTCCTCTAACTAAGGTTCCCTAATTCGTGAAGTTTAACCCTAATAGTTGGTGTTTTCTATACCTACACTTAAACTCAAATCAAACCATCCATAAATATTCTATACATTACATAAAACACAAATATATTATTAAAACTGCTTATGATGCGTATATCTTTGTAATCAAAAATAAAAAGGATAGCAAAACCGTGGTACTTGATTGGGTCGATTAAGGAGGTTTGGGATGTGGTGATGATCGATTTTGCTTTTAGAGGGATGATAAGGCTGGTTTGATCCTCAAAACTCCTTAAATTTTCCTACAAATGTGGTTTCACCTTGCTTTGTTTTTCTAGATTTTGTGAATTATGTGATGGTCTCTTGAGGTAGTTATTGTGTTCCTTGAGCGTGTGATATTGTTATGTATGTATAAGAGAACGAATTAGAGGAAAAAAATTGAAGAAAATCCATGGCTTTGAATGAAAAATATTTGATTTGGAATCATAATCAAATCTTGCTATTTTGAGCTTCAATCATGTCTCAATCACTTCGTCGTTTCTTGGCTTTCAAGACTAATCATTGGGCATCCATGTGATGCAAACAAGGCCCCACGAGTTACTTCACTATTTTGTATTTTATTTGATTTATTTAGTTTTTAAATTGAATGAAAATCCAAACAAATATAAATAAAATCAAAAAATGTGATCATGGATTTAGACGTCCTATTTATGGTTATGAACATGTTTGAAACTCAAAAGTTAGGACCATTGGCCAAATTAGAAGTTTTCTCATTATTAATTTTATGCACTTATTCAAAGTTTCCAAACTTGCACCAATCATATGTTGCTCAATCCTCAACATTTAGAGATGATTTTGACTTCCATGTTCATGTACACTTTGAGAAATGGTGACTTTTGTTGACTTTGAAAGAACCTATAATGTCTTCTCTCATATTTCTCAAATGAAGCATTTTTGGGAAAACCTATTAGAGACAAAGTTGTAGAGAATGTAATTTCCTTCAAAATGATATTTGGTTGAGGAATTTATGATGAAGTATGTGAAAGTTATGCTTGGTCAAAGTTCATTGACTTTTCCTTAAGAAACCCTAATTTAGTGCTTTTGACTTTTGATCAACTCTTGAGTTTTCTTGATGACTCATGATCAACAACTGATCAAATGATGAATGTTACTTCAAAATATTCATGTTGACAAAAATGATGAGGTTTGATCAGATGTTGACCATAGTTGACTTTTGTCAAATACAACCGATTTTCAACTACCCGAGTAATTGATTGAGCAAATTTGTGCATGAGGCTTAAAAGTTTCCATGTGGATACTTTTAGACATATGTGGAAGTGTGAAGTCCACTTGAAGCATTATACACCATTTTTACCTTGATGAAAATAAAACCCTAATTGGAGATCCATTGATTAGAAAGGGTTTATCTTGATCTATCTTAAGTAGTTCTTGGGCATGAGGAGGTATCTTGAGCTAATTGACCTTCAAAATGGAGGGCAAATTTTGTGGTAACAACACTTTGTTCAATCTTCTTGAACCTCGGCGTTTCGGACCTGAAGGTGGAAGATGATTGAACAATCAAAAAACATCAATTTTCGTGCCAGCCTTAGTCAACATGCCAACTTTCTTAACAATGACGATAATCTTTCTTTTCAAAATGATTTTCCATTTAAAATTTTCTCTTGATCTTCAAAGATGATATTAAGTAGACCTCTCAAGGAACATTTTGCACAAAGAATCACTAAAAATGCCAAAATTGAGAAAGTTATGGCCTTGTGAAGTTGATGAAATTTCATGAAATGACCTATAATCTTTGATTTCTTCAAGTAACTTTCAAACACTTTAAAATTTATATGGATATAAAGTTCTCATACTCAAGATTGTTGTGAAAAAATAATGACCTCAAGGTGATAAATGATGATCAAGATATGATCTTATGAAGTTGATTGACCAACAGTTGAGAAATTCATCAAAGACTTGTAATCTTTTGACCTCATAGGCAAATTTCCAATCATTTTCTTTTCCTAACAAGTAAACTAAGTTGTATTATACATCCTTAAGTTAATTTTGAAATAATAATGAGTTCAAGGAGACAAGGAATGACCAAGTTATCATCCTTTTAAGTCATACAAGATAAATGAAGCATCAATATAGAGAGGGAAATCATAGACCTCAACAATATTATCATCAATCAAACTCCTTGGATCCAAACATATTCAAATTATAAGTCCTATTAAGAATAAAATGACTTTGAAATCATTCACAAACTTCACACAAACACCAAGATATGGTCCCTAAGTCTAAAACCCTAATTCAAAGTAGATGGCCATAGAATGGTGAATTTTGAATTTGATGATCTCTTTCAACATGAAGCATATACTTAGATGGGAGACCATAGATGATGACAAGATAAATCTTCAATGGGAGACAATATTCAAAAGTCTTGGGGATTAAGGAGAGAAGGCATGGAAATAAACACATGAACCTATTGATTCCTTGAACAAGAAAAATTTGAGCAACATTCACCTGCAACATTTGAAGAGTAAAGTATACGCACATTATTGTTAGTCAAACATCGATCATCATATACATTCAATGGTGCTTGGTGATCTCTCAAAGGTAAACCCAAAGATAAGAGAGAGAGAGAGAGAGAGAGAGAGAGAGAGACCATTTGATCTTTGTGTAATGCAATGGTATGAAGTACGAATGAATTGGGAAAATTGGGGTACAACAACTAGCAACAAAGACTCTATTTGTAGATTTTCAAATTCCCTTTTTAATTCATTATAAGATAAGTTGGAAATGTTAGAGCCTTTAAGACTTACATCATTTTTCTTGCCTTGACGATGATTTTCCATGAAACAATTTGCCTCATTGCCACTTCCACTTGAGCTTTCATTGCTTGAGGCCACACTATCACTATCCCAAGCAACAAATGATTGTCTAGAGTTGTTTTGGTTTATAGTGATTGGGCTTTCCACATTCATAAAAAATAACTTTTTCTTTGTCCCTTTGGTTTTTTGATCTCTAAGGGAAAATGATTGTCTTATAAAATTGACAAGATTATTGTCAGAATGTTTGACACCATTCTTCATAATGTATCCATTATAATTCCTCATAAATAATCTCATTTCTTCATCATCCAAATTTTCTTCATTACTAGATTCATTATCCTTAATTAGCACATCCTTTGAGGACTTAGAACTAGAAGCCTTAAGAGATTTAGACTTCATTACTTCCTCCTTGTGGTTGTTCTTATTCTTCTTCTTCTTCTGCTTCTCAAGTTTATTTTCATGTTTTTCTAAGCAATTGAGTTCTTGTTCGCGTTCTTTAAGCTTATCAAAAAGAGCAGTAAGATCAAGTTTCTCAAGATTGTTAGCCTCCTCGCGTGACCATAGGTTATCAATTTAGTAACATGTCTCAAAACTTTATCAGTAGTATAACATTGGAAATGGGATTACCTAGTAACTTCAAAAGGTTAATAAGATGATAGAATCTTTTGTATTTCCGCAATGGTTTCGCCATGTTTCATAACGAAAGAGTTCAAACTCTTGATTGAGTGTATTAATTCTAATTTATTTGACCTCATTGGTTCCTCAGTAACTTGTAGAGTTTCCCACATAGCCATAACATTGATAATGAGAAATGTGATTGAACTCATCAACACCAAAGTAATATGATGTTGTTCATAGCTTTCCAACCGTAAGACCACTTTTTATTCTTATCGCATAGATTTTTCGGCTTAGGTATAGTAATTCCATAAAGATCATATGTCATTGGTATTGGACCATTTTGAATGGCTTCCAAAACACCTTTGTCATATAAGTTGACATGAATTTGCATACAAGTTTTCCAATAACTATAATTTTCTCCGTGAAAATTGAGGCTCTCTTATAATTCCTTAGTTTCGTAAGCCATTTTCAAAAGAGTGTTCAAATAATTCGCTCAATAAAATAAGCCATTTATCTATTGTTTGAACAAGATCCCTTTGCAATAGTATTTCAAGGCTAAATAATTAAAGAACTAACTGGATTGTTTTACCAAACACTTTGCCTACAAGTGAATTTTAAGAATATTTCCTTGTATGGAGTTTATATACAAAACCACTTATTATCAAAATGATTTACTATATCCACACAAAATTAAAATCAAATTCAAAGAGGAAAATTCCTAACTATTAAATTTCTAAAATGATAGTTGTTAAACAGATGATGAAAAATCAAAGCATGTAAAATGAAAAGTAAAGGACATTAAGACTTTGTCTTCACAGCTTTCCATTGTCGTCCTCGATGTGGGTACTGCTCGCAGTAAAAGTGACGAACGAGGAATCGAATCGAATTAATCTCGTGCTCAAAACGATTTGCTTTTTGATTTTTTTGTTTTAAAAGATGCCATGAAAGCATAAGCTTTATTGTTTCCAAACAAGAAAAGAATATGGAAAAGGGAAAGTGAAATACCCTAAAATATGATATGCAGTATGCACTAGTGAACTAGATGCACCATTGGGAGAGAAGGTAAAGAGGGTTGGTTATATAAAGGAAAGGTATTAGCACCTTATATATCTATGGTTTTCTATAGGAACTTTTTATGCATATTTTTATGTTTGGTGTTTTATTTGCTACACTATTTCGAGAAAGTTTCTCCTTTGGATTTTAAGAAAGGTATGTTAGGAGGATCCTAAGTTTTGTTATTATTATGCTCGCAAGGATCATTGGGATCCTCTACATACATATCCCCTAGTGGGAATCGATCCAGTAGCTCGGATCTAAGGGAATTAAGGTTTGTTTGGTTTGAGGAAAAAGTAGCTACCACCAGGATGAGACCTTGGCCTACGTATGCTCAAAGGAGGTTGAGAATCGAGAAATCATAGTCCCACTTATGTTAGTTGAAGCAAAGGGTGATTTTATTAAGAGACAAAGACAAATGTCATCTTAATGAAAAATGTATCTAATCTATTTCATCACATACATTTTGAAAAGTTGATTGATTAAATCTTTCATTGTAAGTATTAGGTGTTTTGCTTGAGTTTACGCGCTACAACTTACAAGTTAATAAAGATGTTTGAAATTTTTTGAATCTTTCATTGTAAGAATTAGGCGTTTTTTTAGTGTAAGCGGTACCACTTACAATTAAAATATGTTTTGTTTGTGGTTGTTTTGAAAAAGTGTTGATTTGTATGTGATGTTATAGATGAGATACCTCTTCCGAGAGATGATACATGTCTAAATATCTAGGATAAATTGATTATTGATTGATAGGGGATGCTTTTAAGAAGCCGGGTCCTTGTATTGTAAGCTCAAGAGGAAGTATTACGAGGGTCATCGAGGGTCCTTGTATTGTGAGCCCAAGAGAGGCATTCGAGGGACATCGAGGGTCCTTATATGAATCTCAAGAGAAAGCTATAGGGTATGGCTGGCTTGATTTTAAGAGAAATTTCACGGAAACCATCCTTTTAGGATTCAAGAGTGATTTCACCAGAAATCATACTCTTACGGTTCTATCCTAGCGAAGGTGATTCTTTGTATTGGAAACTCAATAGGAGGTTGTTAGAGATTTCCGTGTCTCTTTATTGTATGATGCCCCAGAGAAGGCTAAACTCAATGAGGAGTTCTTTTGTACGGCCCAGAGGAGGCTAAATCAACAGGGATTTCTTTTGTATGACCTAGAGCACGCTAACTCAACAAGTGAGTTATCTTGTACAAAGGCCAAGAGGAGGCTATGGGGAACCTAATTGTTATACAATTTGTTATGTTATAAATGAACATGTATATGAACAAGTATATGAACAATTATATGAACAAGTATATATGACAAAGTGTGTGGTGTGCATTCATAGGAGTTTATGAAGGAAATATATAAACAAGTGTATAAAACAAGCAATTAAAGCAAGTGTAACTTGAATATATACAAATGATGTGTGAAAATATAAACAAGTGTTTAAAACGAGTGGATAGGATAATATACTTGGATATATACAAAGGAATGAGACTTACACATTAAGGGAGGCCCATTGGTTTAAGGGAAATTCCACTGGGAATAATGCTCCTCTTAATACCAATAGAATCAGTGTATAAACAAGTGAATAAAATTAGCAGAACAAAGCTAATTATACTTGAATATTTGCAAGGATGATTGAATATGTACAAGGAATCGAATACATACACAAAAGGGTGGACATGTACAAGGAAATAAATATGAACATAAGAGGGTTGGGACTTACACCGTGAGACCCATGATCAATTTGATTTTGAGTTTGAAAGAATTTCAAGAGAAAACCTAGTTCGGTTTGTATTTTCAAAGATTAATTGAATCGATCCGAAAAGAGTTTTTAAGTTTAAAATGTTTTTAAAGTTTTGAAATCATTTTGAAAAAGAAAGATATTCGCAAGATGTTTTGAAAAAAGATTAGGTTTGAAAATCGTAAAGAAAACATTTTTGAAAAGTATGTGTACATACAAAAGCGTCTATTTTAAACCTAATAAAAATATATCAAAAGAAACTATTTTTGGTATTTTTTGACATAATCATAAAAGGTAAATTAAATTACAGTGTGCAAAATCATCTCAAAATGAGAAGTTTTGAATGATTTTTGAAAATGTCAAGTTTGTTGAAAATGTGAAGAAAACAAGTGATAAAAATTTGATTTTGGTCCTAAGGAGGTTTGAACTCATGACCTTGATCTCAAAGGTGAAAAGATTAACCATTGTACATGCGCGGCTCGTCAAAACAAGGCTTTAATTTGATTATATTTGGGAAACGTGTGAAAACATTTAAAATGGTTAAAAAGTGAAGAAAAGTGAAGTTTTGAAAAATAAAAGGTCTTAGGATTCAACCTCGGACCTTTAGGCATGGCATGACATGAGAAATGCGCCTACCTACCATGGGTGGCTATACATCCGCATTTATTTCACTTCAATTAATAATATTATAAATGAATTATTTGAATTTGAAATGAAGAGCCGCGATTGTTCTTCTTCAACCTCCATCCTTCTTGATTCCTATCTCTCTCAATTCTTGATGAAATTAAAAGATGTAAAGATCAAACTTGCTCGTTGAACCCAGGAATACGATGGTGGTGTTTAATTTCATTTATTTTATACCTAAGATGATTAAGTTCTAGAAAACCGATGAACCCCAATTCTAATAATTGATCATGAAATCGGTATGGATAATGATTTGCGAATTGATTGAGGGTTAATGACCAAGGAAAGTGCAAAACAAGATGGCCAAGCAATTTTTAAACCGAAGGCATAAATCGAAAGTTCAAAGTTCAAGTGACTTACCTCTTGAACCCGAAATTGAATTTTGTTGGAGGTGTTCCGAGATGTTTTGATGATTGTTATAGCTTTGGTGATGATTATTGAAGATGTTGATGTGCTTACCTTGGATTGAAATGGTCTAGATCGCTCAATCTAAGTCCAACTATCACAACTTGAAGTGTGATTCGATTTTGATGTTCGAGTCATGATGTGTTCCGCTTGTTGGATCACTATAAGGTATATAGATGATGTTTGAGTGAAAGATCGCTTGTATGAGTGAAATGGAAGTTTGGATGTTAAAGCTCAATTTGCAATTTTATGGAGCTTGGATATGATTTATGAGTTTGAAGGTTTTTGGGATGGCTTGAGGATTCCAACAACTTTCTAATGATGTTTTGAAAGTGTTGAAGCCTAAGATTGCTTAAAATTGCAAGGCTTGAGTTTTGCAAATTCTTTCACTTGGAAACTTGAAAAACAAGAAAGAAAGAAGGAAAGATTGTTTATGATGCTTTGTGTGATTTGAAGTGAAGTAGGGACCCCTATTTATAGGCCAAGAGTTCGAATGGCAAGGCAAGATAAGTTTAATTGAGTTTGCAACTTGTAACTTAAGGGTAAGAAAGGAAATTTTGCATTAAATGCACATGGCATCTTTTTAACCATGGTTAAAAACAATCAAGTGATCTTATCCTCCTCTAATCCAAGATCATCAGATATTTCCCTAATCCTATATATTTTGGTGACAAGGCTTCTAGAAGAGAATTTGCAAAAATGACCTATAAACTTGAAAAATGACCTAAAATCATGGTTACGGACCATTATGTTTCAGTTTTAAAACGCTAGATACACACAAAAAAATTTCCAAGTTCTTGGATATTTTGGAAAGCTTGTAACAAGATCTACAACTTTCATATTTTGATTTTTTCTTGAATCAAAATGGATCTAGGTTAAAAATGGCCATGAAAGTGATGAAAAATCATGTTTTTAACACTTGATAAATTTTCGGTTAGAAAAATTTTCAATCTTGACTTTTTGTTGACTTTTTCACACATTTTAGTTTTTTATGATCATGATGGATAATTTGAAATGATTTCATGATTGAAAAAATTTAGTTTTGAAAAAGTTGACCAAAAGTCAAAGTTTGACTTTTCTAAATAGTTGAATTTTTATTAGATGATTCAGAATTTCTCTAATGATCAATCATGATATTTGGAATGTTTTGAACCAAGAAATTAGGTCAAGATGTTGCATTTATGATTTTAAGATCAATCTCCAAGCAATTAGGTCATTCATTGATAAAAAATTCAATGATTCACCATCCTCAATCAAAACCCTAATTGGTCGATTCAAGATAGATCTTGAGGAAATGATGGGAATTTGAAGATCAAATGTTGATGATTGATGAAGATAGATCATTTGAGGTGAGGAGACTCAAACCCTAATTGATCATATCTTAAATGATGAAAATTTTCATCAAAACCCTAATTTGGCTTAAGGAGCACACACACGATCTAACTTGCTCTGAAATTGTTTTAGTGATGCAATGATGCATATGTGGTGATATTAGATGGTATCTTAGGTCAAAAATTGGGGTATGACAACATCTGCGTCTAATTTAAATGGAATTACGATAATTTTAATTTGCAAAATTATTTAATATAGAAGAGTTTAGAACAACAATACAAATTCTCCGATTAATGTTGATGTAATCTCTTCTTCTTTGATCTTAAACAAGATCAAACCAATTGATAGATGCAACCTAATTCACCGCAAGCTAATTCCTTTGCAAAGATTTCTACACTCCGAGAATCCTTGCAAAGATTTCCAACACTCGGGATTTCACTGAGTTAACGATTGCAATCTATTAACACAAGATCGTCAATTATATCACCCATTCTGTGTTGTTTCCTTGAAAATATTTCAATCACTCCAGGTTCCCCAAAGATTTCAAATACTCCAAGGTTGTTCACATGGATAATCCCTTCTGATGATCTTGCACGAAACCCCCAAATGAACCAATGATGTTGGAATAATCTCAATTATTTTTCCAGATGAAGACCCCTACAAATCTCAACCCAAACTCAATCGGAAAATCTAAATCTTCATCTAGATGGCACCCTATGGAACGTCATCACAATGTATTTTTGTGTGTTTGCCTAGATGGAAGGTTGACGAATAACAACGAATGGCGCTTAATTTATGGTATCATCAAGTTGTGAATGATTCATGAATAAATATTTGTAGTTTTGGAAAATTTAGGCAAAAAAGACAAATTCAAAATAAAAAATTTGAAGATTTGACCAATTCAAGATGTATGTGTCGATCTCAATGCTTATGTGTTGACACACGTTGTGTTTAGGTTCTATGTGTTGACCAAGAACTCTCATGTGTCGACTGTTCAAGTCGAAGCTACATGCTTCAAAAGGATAGTAAATGTCTCGACTTGAATGCGGATGTGACACATAAAATAGAAATTTATGTTATTTCATACATGTTTCAGATGTTTTAATTGTATGATGTATGTGTCGTGAAAACGGATGTGTCGATACATGCAATAAAATTATGCGTAAACGTGCGAAGACACGTAGATACCATCCATTTTACAATTTAAAATGTTCTTTAATGATTCCTAAGACCTATAATGCAGGAGTGCTACAAGACATAAAGATATTGTATACTTTACAAACGTGCCACCTTTTCCCGGTTTTGACATCATACAAAACACTTTGTAGCGAAGTTGTACTCACAAATTTCTTGTAGAATTTTGCGCGATGCAAATATTATATTCTCACAGATGGTGTCATTGTTTTGTATATGAAGCAACAATATTTGATGACATAGTGAAACAAAGTTCAAATGCGATTTCAATGTACTTCTAATGTAACATAATCGGAGAGGTTAGTTAGGTTAGCACTCCAACGACTCAGTCTAAGAGAGAAAGAGAAGTAGTTAGAGTATAAGAATAATTGATAATCCCGAACTTACGCCTCTGAAATTTATATATGGAATGGGGTTTAGAATTGCTTCAGCTTAATTCGATATGTCAGGCAGATCACTTAAGATTAGATCTAACAATCAAAAGCTAGCATGTTATTGAAATTAATCGCTTTTTGTTTGAGTAATAACGTTGTTGTTCCTCATACATTTTCTCGTAGGGCTTATTATTGGATTTTGATGCGTGACCCTTGTGAATGGCTTTTAAAATATTTTTGTCTCTTTTCTCAAAATGTAGACACACAACACTATTTATATTTTGTACGTTGCTTAAAATATGTGTCCAGAAAATCTTATTCAAATAATACCATATCAAAAAACATCATTGACATAATAATTGATAAATGTATTTAAACCATCCAAAACCTTCTAACACAATAGTTTTGAAAGTTTCATAGTAGTGCATTATGACTCAATAACTACTAACTGCTATTGCACTAAAATTAAATGATTAGTCAATACTCATAGAGAGTACTTTAATAATTTTACTGTAGATTACAGAAGATATGGTAGCTAAGGCCAGTCATGTAGCATTGAAACTGAGTCAAAATCTTCAACAATGAATGAACTGTAATCGTATCCCTCTGCACCTGGTTGAATGCTACTTGTTGTTCCTTGTTGATTGTTGGAGAATGGATATGGATCATCTCCTACAATCTCTCTCCAACTAAACCCTTCTAATGGGCTTTCTACTCTTTCTTCAACAAATGTTTGTGTCCTGAAATCACCTTTCTCTTTTAGCTTTTTCTTCAACTTCATAACCTGCTGAGGAAACAGCAGCCAATTCGTGTGAAAAGTTATAAGCAAGATAACAATTAAATACAATCATAAGACACGTGTGAAAAGTAGTTTAACTACCTCTTCTTTAAGCATCTGATTTTCTTGCTTAAGAGCTTCATATGACTGTTTAAGAACATCATAGGAATGTTGAAGCTGCTTAGTCTTCCACTTAGTACGCCTATTTTGAAACCAAACAGCAACTTGGTGAGGTTGAAGCCCTAACTCAGCGGAAAGCTTCATCTTCCTATCAGGCTCTAACTTTATTTCTTCTTGAAAACTCTTCTCCAATGATTCAACTTGGTTACTTGTTAATTTTATCTTCTTGTTCTTCGTCTTCTTCTTCACTCCGTTATCATTTCCATTATTAAACATATTCATCTCATAATCAAATACAGGAAGAAACCCTTGCTGGGTCTCACTCTCACCCAATGTCGCTTCACTCACTTCCATTCCTAGTAATCCTACATGGACAAATAATGACTTTAAGAAGTATATTTAATCTATTTTATTACTTCACTTCTCTGCACACCTACCATATATATTTCTATTTTTAATTTTCATCACATCACTAATATCTCATGATTTCTATAATATATAGTTGAGGACTAATATTTTCTTTACCT
This sequence comes from Vicia sativa, assembly GCA_021764765.1. Lineage (NCBI taxonomy): Eukaryota > Viridiplantae > Streptophyta > Magnoliopsida > Fabales > Fabaceae > Vicia > Vicia sativa. The sequence goes on along the minus strand of CM038795.1, from coordinate 110,838,524 downwards.
GAATAAGTGTAGGGGTTATAGTTGTATAAGATGCTTAAAGAAGACTCTGGAGGAGGAACCAAGGGTGTTGTGCTTTCAGTATTCCAATACATTTTAGGCTTTCACTTTTTTCTTCTGTTGAATACTAAAAGGTCTAAACAAGGAAAACTTTCGATGAGAAATTAACAAACGTATTGTGTCTTTTATGGGCTTTTGAATAGGTTATAGAATGCACGGACCAAGTAGTAAATAGTGGTGCATTCAGTATATATTTTTCAACTTTCAAAAAACAAAAAACTGTTGAATAGTGATTACTCGATGAGATATGAAATTAAAGGCTGCAGTACCGTACGCTCCTCGGGGTATCTCTTTTTGGTTCAATAACAAAATTATCAAAACAGTTTTGGATTTTGAAGAAAGGGATCAATTAGGAATTTTTTTTTGAAATAACCAATTATTAAAAAAAATACAAATAATCAACTTTTAAAAATTTACGAATAGCCAACATTCGACTAAATAACACATAGGAGTCATTGGCTTCCGATTAAAATAATGCACATAGGCGCCACCCCATGTGGCTCCTCCTCATGAAAATTTATCCCGGATGCGCCTCATCATTGTTGTTTATATGTAGAGCCATTTTTATGGCTCCTACGTATTTGTGTTTTTATAATAAACACTCATGTCTCCTTCATTTTTCACATTTTTTCAACTTTTCATCCCATATTCTCTTATTTCTCTTAGTTTTCTATCATGACATCTCCATACATCCATACCGTAGATGGGTACATTGTTTTCTGTCTCCAAACCTCCAATGAAAATGAAATTTTGGCACATATTTACCATGACCAAACCGAAAAAGAGTTGATGCGTTGGTTAGAGGGAGAAATAGATGAAGAAATTAGAAGGATCAGAGGAAGACAACAACCATGAACTTGAACTGGACAACCTCGAATTTTTGGAGGAAGTCAAACAGATCCGATGTTATGTGATGATGTATGGTTCGATGAAATTGTTTTGACGGTTGAAGTGTCTTAATTTTTGTGTTGTTGATGCCATTTCCATGTTGTTGTTTTAATCGTGTATTTTTTTATTTTGTTGTCTGCGTATTGGTGTTTGTAAGAAATGCTATTAATGGAAAGATTAAGGTTTGATATACATGTACATTTGAAATGAGTTACTTAATTATAAAATGAATAATAATAATTTTAATTTAATTTAAATATTTGAAAAAAATGAATAATGAAGAGGAGTCAAAAATTGCAACTTCTGAAGAGGAGTCAGAAGTTGCAACTTCTGAAGAGGCAACTTCTGAAGAGGAGTCAGAAGTTGCAACATTTGATTGCGGAAGGAGTGAATAAAATGTTAGTTTATGAATTAACAAAATCACCCTTATTAGCATGTAAAATTCAAAAGGTGAAGGGAGAATTGAAAGGTGGGTCTTTCCTTTAAATGCTAGATAGTAGAAGTGTAGATAAATTAAATACAAATTTCGGATGTTGAGCTTGTAGCACGTGGGGACAATTTTTTCGATCAGAAGGGTTGACGACATAGACCACACTTTCTTTCTAGTTTGTCAACGTCCATTTCTTGTTATATGTTTGCTCATGACCTTTTATTTCTCCGCATTTGATCGTTATGCCAAACTACTTCCCTTCGTAGGCGTGCCAATAACTGGTTTTGCCGTTCAAGGCATTGTTGAATATGTTGAGTAAGGTCTCGACTTGTAAATTGGAGAAAGAAGTACTAGTGCATCTTGATGAACATGTGCACACCGCAATGACATGAGACTAGGGAATTCAAAGGCTCGAAACTTTCCACAATCGCAATAACGAGATGGTAGTTTAACCTCGCACTTGTTCAGGCAAACCTCGTTGTGGTCGATTGTCTCTTTGACAATGAAGTTATGGTTATGTCGGTCGAATCTTGTAACAAGATGAGTGCTAGCTTTGGCTTTTGGCCTTAATAAATCTCGTGAAGCTTTCACCCACACTTATCCGGATTGTACCACCGCTCCACTTTTCACCTCTCTCGCAAACAAGGAGGCCATCCTAAGATATGTTACTACCAAAGCGCTTATTGGGAGTGCTCTTATGCCTTTGAAGACGCTGTTCATTTATTCGACTAGATTTGTTGTCATGTGGCCCCAACACACTCCATTATCGTATGATCGTGTCCACTTTTCCACTTTGCATTAACAACCCACGACCGCATCCGGGTTTTCCATTCTAATTTGGTCGATAATATGTAAAATCAGTTGTGTTAGTGCATACCGCGTTCATAACTTTCAAGACGCTTATCTTTGATCTCGCATGAAATTTTGAACGATATGTCTTGCGAATAAACATGTGACGGTGGGTCGTGTCAACCGTTAATGGATTGTCAGACGACTATCAATTGAGGTATGTCCGCCGTAAATCGGATAAAGATCATATTGTGGAGCTACATGTGTTCAAGATTCTTTAGGAAGAAACCCAAGTTGCTCACTCTCCTCGACAAGAACATAGGCGATTAGGAACACGTTATTGTTGTCATCCATGAAGGCCATCGTGAGGGTGCTTGTATTTTCGTACAACCATGTTCCGCCTATTTGTATGATAGGTTTGCACTATGCAAACCTGATACAAGGTCGAAAAGCCTAGAAAAGTTCATCAATATACCATGTCCACCGACATAGGTACCGCTTGGGCATGAGTCGATCGCTCCGCATAACATGTTCCAGAGCATACGCTCGAGTTCACTCATATAACGAGGTAACTCTTTGTACGAACCTCCCGCTCAGATTTACTCAATAGCCTTGTTTTTGCTAACTGTGTCTTTCTATACGAGGGGTATAGTTGTATGTTGTAGTGAGGCCTTTCTATACAAAGCCTTTCAATGAAGGATCGTAGCTAACAAGAGGTAAGATTTCTTGACAAATGAGATCATAACTCAATTTGCGGTGATCATGTGATTGTGTTGAATTAACACAAGTGTGTTCCGCCTTAGAACCTATCACCCAGAATCACTCCACAATCTATACGATGCGCTTAGATGGAAGTTACACTCGTGATGGGTACAGATGATTATGTATCTCTCAGATTTGTTCGATCCACATGAAAGTCATAGTTATTTATCATGTGGAACTTTTTATTGCTCACACGCAATCTTCTTTGAGTGAAATTTGTCTTTGACTTTTAAATTTGCATCCGATTGCACTTCGTGGTTGTAGAATATATCGATGATGGGTCATCCGTGCACATGTCGAGGGTGGTCAGCGTGGAGGTGTGTAGATCTCATGTGGAGGCAATTGCTCTTCATCGGCCTCGATTCTTTATTTACCATGTTGTTCAACTCGATTCGCCGCCTTCCTCTTCTTTGTCAAGAACATTCACCTCACTTGTTCCACCTCTCGTAGGATTAACCTCTCGTGTCTCCGAACACAACGCGCAAACTCAATCGAGTCGCACCTGAATATTCATGATTACAAAACATGTTTTGCGATCTCCTTCGCCTTCAATACACCGTAAAATGTTACTTGGTTCTCACTAGTAAAAAAGGTGTTGTAGAAAATGTGACGCCGGACCGCCAAGTTCGTCTCGAGTCTTTTTTTGAAATACGAAAAATCAGATTGCTATTTAGGAAAATGGATATTTTCGTGTTTCAATAAAAACCCGCTACTCATCGTTGTACGCCTTACCATTGAAATGTACAATGATAATATATTGTGGTACATATGACATTTTTTCTGGTTCGAGTGTATGAAATTTGAGTGTTTGAGATGTTTGTGTGTCCGAAATGTTTGATTGTGTGGGATATTTATAGATGGTGCGATGAATATATGAGAACATATGAGACAAAATTCAAATTTCGAATGATATGTAGCCATGTTGAATGGCTCCTGGTATTTTTTAAAGGAGGTGCCATCCCATTTTTCTTTTACAGCCTAGTTATAATTACGCCGCCACCTAGTCGCCACTCTAGTCCTGATGCATGCAACCGCCACCTAGTTGACCCTAATCGCCACCTAGCTCTGTCAGTAAGTCATCTTGAATGGCGCCTTAATGTATATATAGGGAGGAGGCGCATCCCACTTGGTTCCTCTATGACAAGTAGCTCGATGCATGCAAGGCCGCAACCACGCTATTTATTCCTTCTGTTCTCGAATCGCCTATAAATATGGCTCCTCATTTGTGTTTTTTCCATCACCACTCTTCCCTCTATCTCTACCTCTAATACAATTCTCATTCTCATATCATCAGTAAAAATTTCAACCATGAGTCTTTTGACGTTAGGAGAATCTCACCGAGTAACAAGGGCAAACATCGCAACCTATGTAAGTTTTATTCGTTATATTCTTATTTTTTTCTTACATTCTTTATTTTATTATCTTTTTAATATGGTCTATACATTCTTACACAATTTATTTTCACATTATATTTAGGACACAAAAAAATTTAGATGCCGCTCACATCATTATGTTGCTCCCGATCCATTAATCGTTGCATATCTTGTACGTGCTTTTGGGATGTTATTAAAATTCCAACCGCACAATCGATTCAAAGTTTATTCTTGCATTGTGCGAAGGTGGAGACCCAGACACATACCTTTCATCTCGCTCAGGTGAATGTACCGTCACACTAGAGGACGTTTACATGTTGATGGGTCTTCCGATCAATGGTAAGGCAAATGGTCCGTCCAACATGCAAATACTCTATGAGAGGAGATGTTGGTAGAGATATGGTGGAAGTTCCTAGTGCAAGAGGCCAAGGTATATTTTTATCCACACTTAGAGAGCATTATTATTCCCTTGGTTTTGACGAAAATTCCACCGAGGAAGAAAAATAATAAAACAAGAAACTATATTATGTTAATGTTTGGGAGTTTATTATTCCCGAGAGTACAGGAAATAGTGTAAATTTTATGTACTTGAGTTTACTTACGACGTGGATAAGATAGGAAAATATAGTTGGGGTTCCGTTGTTCGAGCCCAACTATACGCCTCAGGAAGAACCGTAAGAAAGACACATCAACTTTTAATAGATGCACTTTCTTACTTAAAACATAGGGTTGGTGGAGAATGCAATCACTTAATCCCGCCAACGACTTACCGCTCAATTTTCCATACGCAACAAAGTAATTACATTACTTAATTATTAAAATATTTATATCTTTCATATTATATAAAATCCTAATGTATTAAATGTTAATTCATTTAGGTATAGTGTAACGGCATGGATTACTGGAAAGAATCGAGACACAATGTTGTCCTCTATCGAATCAAATAGACCATCTTGGTGCAACCGATGTACGTAATTTTAATTAACTCCAACTATTTACAATAGCTATATGGAGGCCGTATTGGTTTGGACCATGTACCCAATGATGATGATGCGTAAGTTTGATCATGAAGATCGCTATCATATTTAACATTGTGGAAATGCACCACAATGACCGTGTGAAGATGCGTCGGTATGTTCTAAGATATACCACGCGATCCGATATGTTTGGATCCTTGGCATCTTAGAAGGGTCGATGCCCAATGGGGATATCATAATTGGAGAAATTTTGTGAGTAATCAGAGGATGTGGAAAACCGAGGCACCATATCTTACAATTTCTCATTTACGAAGATGACGAGATTATGCACCTCGCCAATACATTGCTTGGTACCGGCCATAAATCCAAATGCATGTTTCTCACCCGCGCTACTTGGTCGACCCTCGCACCTAGTGGGGACAACCTTCAGAGCCACAAAAACATCCGCGACAACACTACCGCCAACAACAACCTCAATAACAATACCAACAACAACACCAACCACACCAATAATACCAACAACGACCCCAACAACAACCACACCAACAATACCATCAACCACCCCAACAACACTACCAACAATGATCTAACATCCATCAACCTCCCGCCAACCAACCCGACGATACAGTCCACCAACACTCAATCCCAACCCAACCCCAACCTTAACCTAATTACCAACCCAACCAAATGCCCACTTCACAATTCCAATACTCACATATGCCACACACCCAAGTACAATACACCGAACAAATAGCATATGTCCAACCCCCTTATATGGGCCCATCAACATCTCACCTCAGCCTAGACACTGGCTTCCCCGAGGAATATTCCCCAACCAACCAAACATACCACCAACCATCACCGTACCAACCCCCCACCATTCATATGGGTACGAGTCTCCAAATACCCAATTTCCTTTTTATCTCACTCATTCAGAATCCAAATATACAGATGACGAATGCTATCGTCCCCAAATGGAATCTAACCCCCACCATAGCGACCAAGCTTTGAGAACATGGGAACACGCCTATACAAAAGTGACAACAAGCAATGCAGATCTTGAGGCATTCATGGATCCTGATCGCATTCACTATGAGCAGCCATCAACACATGAATATGGGCCATGACCCAACAATAGCCAGATCAAGAACCTCGCATCACACGAGTTAGGAGAGCACGCGCATGTGGAACCCATGGTCGTCTACACGTCCCGGTCGCCGAGAATAAATTCATGTACTTGTTATTCGTAATCGATAATTTATAATGCAAGTTTTTTTCACAACATTGTTCTCGCACTTTAATTTAAATTGAAATTTTTTAACCTATTACATAGCGCCATTTATGGCTTTTCCCATGTGATTTATGATCGCGACTTTATCGCCTATTAATCGGAGACCGCAAGTGTACAGTCCTATCGCGTAGTTTTAAAAGATATCGAATCCATAGGGACTATAAATCGAACTACTATTATCCTAAGTTACTATATATAGCTAAGACCAATAATTCTTTTAGATGATGATTAATGAAAAATATAAATTAAACGGATATCGGTACGTAATTCGTCTAACCTAAGAGGATCCGAATTTCCACTGGCTTATTTCTCAAGTTGATAAAAATCCTTTTCAGCAAACAATATTCATCTAAAAATCCTATCTCAAACTCTCGCTCTATTGAATCAGATCATGTAATTAAATCCTAACGTATGCTCTCGCTATCCCGCCGAATTTAAAATACTTTTTGAAAATAAATAAGGTTTAATTTTTAAAACGCCACGCCTTTAAAATTAATACCTAGCATCCACTATCCTTTAAACCTCAAACTCGCTCGTTGGTTTCTAACCTTAGTCCATTTATTTAACCTCAAACTTTCGCCTGTTGGTTTCTAAACCTTTAATGAATAAATCTCGATACCAAGTCGAAAGAGTATTTTTAACAACATAATGTTATGCTAGATTATTTTGGATTCCTTTGGTTCGATTAATTTACATACCGATACTCTTTCGGTTTAGCTTATATATTTATTAATTCGACATGCATAAATAATAATATTCAATATATTTAAACATCTCCATAATCAAACAAATAAATATCGTGCAACAATATTTCAAATAAATTAAGATAATTGGATTAAAAACATGAAAATAAGAATACCGAATAAATGTTGTTCTTGAAATAAACGAACACTCCACCACAAGTCGGCTGGATCGCGGAGACTTCTTGGATCGAAAGGACAATACGACAAGAAATTAAAAGATATAACTCGCTTAAAACTAAAAAGAAAAGAAAATCTAAGACTAAAAATAAAATAAGAATGGAAAAATATTGCAATGTTCGGTAAAAATGTCGACCCTTCTCTCGAGACTTGTACGCCCTTTTAGAGCTTCATTAAGAACTTCCATTTCCAAACTTCTCCCAAAAATGGTGATCGGTAGAAATAAAATAGGCTAAAAAGTGGGAGACGGACGCCTCCTAGAAGAGAGAATGAGACGGGTCTCACTTTGTCGGCAAGTGGTGGGTCTCGACTTGAGGCGACCGCCTCAAAGCTATGAGAGAGGTGAGACCTGTCATGGGCTGGGCTTTGGCTTCGTCCTTGCATAATTATTTTGTTCTTCTTAACTCCTCCTTTTTGCTATATCACCCCTTGCTTCATTTCTTTGGCTTTTTAATTAGATTTCTCCTCAATTTTATTTATTTTCTCAATTAGTCTTTATTTACCACAAATACCTGAAACATTAAAAATACCAGCGTAATACGAAAATAAAGCAAAATAATTAAACAAAAAATACTAACATTTTCCATGAAAATTAAATCAAATATGCTATATAAATTTGTGTTATCAAACTCCCCTATACTTGAACCTTTGCTTGTCCTCAAGCAAAAAGTAAAATGAAAATCTTTTAAGCATAAGTCAAACGCAGATATAAAACATACTTCAATTCGTACTTGGTTGCAAGTCAATTCTTTGTTGGATAACCTAAGTTGGACTTCGACACTAAAGCTACCATTTAAACACTAGATAACCCCATTTTTGCAAACCAATTAAAGTCATGCTATTATAGATCAACCTAATTCTTTCGTTTTGTTTTACCCGTTTTCGTTCTGGCACAATCACATTAAGTCCTTTGCCTTTCACGCGCATAGTGGAGTAACCGGTTAGTGAATTTGATCTTTGTAATCCAGCTAGGAGTTTTAGTACTTATATTTGGTACTCCTTTATCCTATTACAAATTGCGGGGGATCGGACCGTAGTCCGCCCTACCAAGTCCAGCACCGGGAACCACTGAACCAATTCATAATGGATTGTTTGCATAAAATTTTTATAGTGTCCACAATTGTTGGATTAAACGATCTGGTAAGGACCATCTAACTTAGTTAGTGCATCTCCTGATAAAAAATTTCTCTTAAAATTTTTGATCAATCACTTATATTCATCGGTTCTTCACGTAGTTTGTTGTTTAAGGTGACGCTTTTATAAACTACTCGGGTTACTTTAAAACTAAGTCTTAAGGTGTTGGTATACTAGGTACTTAAATCGATCTACCGCGTTGGGGTTTTGAAGTGTAAGGACGGTAATGACTTTGCTTTAGTCGCACTCAAGTTCTTATAAAAATAAGCAACCTTAGTACACTTTGAGTATATCAAGATATGCGTTTGAAATTTTTTGTTATGGCTCAAGAAATGAAAGAATTCGAAAAAACACGAAATTTTTACATAAAGACTTAAAATTACATAAACATGTTTTTATTGAATAGAAATTCTGCAATACAGGGAAAAAGGAAACAAAAGGGAAATACTAATAAAGCAAAGAAAATAAAATGAAATAAGAAATATTCTGACTCCCCTATACTTAGAATGAGCATTGTCCTCAATGCGATAAAATCAGGGGAATCAAAAAGAGAAGGGTAATCACTCTGTTGTATGATGGCCCCCTCGCTCCTCTTCCTCTAGTACGTGGTCGCCGACGCCGTAATCGTAATCATGAAGGTGTAAAGCATCCTCCATTCGAGCTGACATCATTTTGAAGTTACGGTCGGTCCGAAAAGCATATTCGCGCTGATCACGTTGTAACCATCGAACTAGATGCAATGTTTCGCTTTGATTCGCTTCTATTGCTTGGAAACACCGATCTTGTCGTAAGGCAGATACATTGCGTCAAGGGTGGAAGCTTGTGGAGGATTTTCCGAGGCGTCAGGCAGCAGTGCATCAAGAATAAAACGTCAATGATTGTTGTTTCGCACGCTGATCCAATTCGATAGGGTAGCACTACACTTGGGACTAAGCGCTTATTGATCATTAAAGTAAACCTTCCATCCCGCCTTAGGGAGATTAGATGTGAGTCGCGATAATAAATAACATCAAGAAGTCGTGTTGGCATCATAAAGTGTCCAATGGACAAAAGTTCGCTGACCAGCCCAAAGCGTAAGCTAATGATGTTATTAGCCCACCAAAAATAAAAGGATTTGTACTTACGACGCATATGTGGAAATGATTGAGCATGAAAGGAGCGGCATTGACGGCGCCACCGCTGAGGGCACGTAAAAGAAAAACATTTCATTTTGGTTGACTTTATGGTTATTGGTCCTCCCAAAATCGTGTTCGCAAGGATGCGATGGAAGTACTGCAGGCGGATTGGAATGTGAGAGGCATAAAGATCCCGCCAACTTTCTTGGTTGGCCACCGATCTTGCCAAAATAAGAACTCGATTTGATCCCAAGATACATCCCTTCTTTCAAAAGTTTGTAATGACTATTTTGCCCTCGTGAATGTAAAAGTTCGCCGCCTTTCTTGATCTATAGCGATTCTTGATCGAACATGCGAAATTGGCGGTTCTCTTGTGTAAGGATCATCCGTGGAGTGTTGTAGGAGAACGAACTTAGAAACTCCAATACGAGTGGTTCAAAAATAGGAAATAGATTTGTGCGTAGATTTAGCAGCCCGTGTTTGTGAGCATGAAAGTAACGTTATCCGTCGACCTAGAGTTACTAAACAACGGTGTCCACGTATTTGGTGGGAACAACCGAGCGTGTATAGAACTTTAAATATTTAACGCGTTGTTTCCCGTCGTCATTCTCCCAGAACACCACTGTGGATAAGTCTGGTGGTGGTCAGTCCGCCTCACTTGACGGTTGGTGTTGCATGGAGCCATGGAAGGGTAAGAGGAAGATAAAATGGTAGAAATATGAAGTAGAGGAGAGAAAATATATGAGAAGTAGATGGAAAGGATGTGGAAGAAAAGAAATGAAGGTGGATATTTATAATAGTTTGTGGAATTAAGAGGAATAAAATTGTGGTTAATTATTTGTCGGAAATGATGAGGAATATGTTGGTTAATGGAATAATAAAGAAATGGTTGAATGGGAGTTATAGTGGGTAGTGAAAGGTGTGAAACATACGAAACATCAAGGAGACAACGAGATAGGACGAGAGAAAGACACGCAGCATGCGGAGGCGGGTTATAGATATTGAGACGACCGCCTCAATAAAGGAAGAAAGACAAGACGGGACATGGGGCGCGCCTTGGCATGCATTGAGGGCTAGAGGTGTGCGTCTCCAAAAGGAATCTGCAGAGGGAGGCGTACGTCTCCAAAGCAAGAATCTTAACTATTGAAGCAAGGCGGGCGTCTCAAGAAGGGAAAATCAGTCAAGGCGTGCGTCTCAAGGGCAGCATGCGTGACTTGAGACTTCGAAGTGTAGAAGACGTGCTCAAAGGAACATGAATCTTATTACACTAATTATAGCACGAGGTCCCACATGCACACATACACGTGTGTGTATATATATATATATATATATATATATATATATAATTTAAAATTTTAAACAATAGAATATATATATCATACTAGTACATATAATGCATTATAATTGATATGATAAATATTGGGAAATATTAATTCAGTATACTGATAGGAGACGGAAAAATACGAAAATTAAAATACTCAATTATAATCATAAGTATTAACGTAAATTATTTAATTGAGTATAATTATCGGTATTACGTGGAAGTAGTTCAAACGATCAAGATAAGGTGCAACCGATAATTAAGTAAAATTTTAAAATTAACATAAAATATAAAAGTGAAAATAAGAACAAGACTGAAATTAAAAACTTGTGGGTTGCCTCCCACAAAACGCTTGTTTAAGGTCGTAAGCTCGACAGTTTAGGAGGGTAAACACTCATGGTGGTCCTCTCGAGACCGCTGATTTTCCATGGCCACTTATCAAGCCATCTCACATATCCCTCACCTTTTCTTTTCTTTCTTTGTGGGTGGTTCATTCTTTGAACTCGTGGTGGTGGTTTTGGATCTATCCCGAGTATTAGCTTTTCAAGTTTGGGCTTAGTGATTTCATCCACCTCCTCACAAAGTTAACCTTACCCTCTTAACAATAAATATATCCCTAATTTCATGGTCCTCTAATTTTCTTTTTAGGCAAGACTTCGAGAAGGGTGCATTGATGTGGATATTTTCCAATACTCGACATACGCTTTAGATTGGGAGTCTACCTAAGCTTCCATAAAACGTTTCAGGAAAGGAATCATTGGGGTGTAGTGATTTGGGATAACAATATGTGCTTCCTTCTCTACCTCTTTTACAACCTCCTTTTCGAATGGTGTTGGTGGATTTTTATCAATCTCTACTCTTTTCTTGTCAGAACTCTCCTCGGCCATAATATCACTCTCCTCAACCTCATTATCACTCTCAAGACTTTCAAATTGTTTTTCGCTAATGGTTGTTTCAACATCCACATCCTCCTCGGGGAAGGGTCCTAGAAGGTTTTGTTTAAGTTGGGAGATTTGAGTCTCTAAGGACATGCTGTGTGTCGCGAGGGACTCAACCACAGTGGTCAGTTGCCTAAGGGTTTCATTGTTTTGAAGACTTTGTCTTCTTACCCTTCATTTTGGACAGTTTGTGTCTCTATATAGTGCCCAATCATAGACTCTAACCTAGAGTTAGTTAGCATCTCATCGGAATCCTCCATTGATGTTTCAAAGTTGAAATCTTGCGATTCTTCAGAGTCTTGAAAGTGAGTCAGAGTCTCCTTTTGTGTTTCCCCAAAGTGTTCTATCATCCTGGATGTTTCATTAAAATTTTCCATTAATATTTCGAGGTCAGATTTATATGGTTCTGGTGTTTCCTCAAAATATTGGGCGTGGCAATTTTAGAGGAAATTGGGTTGAGGATAAGTTTGGTTGGAATTATAAGTTTCTTATGGCTCCTCAAAATATTGGAATTGGTAGTTCTGGAGGTAATTTGGGTAAGAGTGAGTTTGTGAAGCATTGAAATCTTCCATCAGTATTTCGAGGTCGGATTTATGGGATTCCTGTGATTCCTCAAAATACTGATAATGGGCGTGGTGATTGTAGAAAAAATTTGGGTGATACATATTAAACAAAGTAAAAGTGCCTTAGTCTATACGATGTAACACCGGAGTTACAATATCGACTTAAATAGTCCCCGACAACGGCGCCAAAAACTTGATTGCGACTTTATCGTTTATTAATCGGGAGACCGCAAGTGCACAGTCCTATCACATAGTTATAAAAGATATCGAATCCACAGGGACTATAAATTGAACTACTGTTATCCTAAGTTATTGTATATAACTAAGACCAATAATTCTTTTAGATGATGATTAAAGAAAAATATAAATTAAACGGATATCGGTACGTAATTCGTCTAACCTAAGAGGATCCGAATTTCCACTGGCTTATTTCTCAAATTTATAAAAATCATTTTCAGCAAACAATATTCATCTAAAAATCCTATCTCAAACTCTCGCTCTATTGAATAAGATCATGTAATTAAATCCTAACGTATGCTCTCGCTATCCCGCCGAATTTAGAAACACTTTTTGAAAATAAATAAGGTTTAATCAGTTTTAAAACGTTTTTGCAGTCTTTAAAATTAATACCTAGCATCCACTATCCGGTTTAAACCTCAAACTCTCGCTCTGTTGGTTTCTAACCTTAGTCCAGTTTATTTAACCTCAAACTTTCACTGTTGGTTTCTAAACCTTTTAATGAATAAACCGATACCAAAGTCGAAAGAGTACTTTTAACAACATAATGTTAGGCCGATTATTTTGGATTCCTTTGGTTCGATTAATTTGCATACCGATACCTACTGTTTAGCTGACATATTTATTAATTCGACATGCATAAATAATAATATTCAATATATTTAAACATCTCCATAATCAAACAAATAAATATCGTGCAACAATATTTCAAATAAATTAAGATAATTAGATTAAAAACCCGAAAATAAGAATACGAATAAATTTTGTTCTTCAAATAAATGAACACTCCACCACAAGTCGTATGGATCTGCCGAGACTTCTTGAATCGAAAGGACAATACGACAAGAAATAAAAAGATGTAATCGCTTAAAACGTAAAAGAAAAGAAAATCTAAGACTAAAAATAAAATAAGAATGCTTGAAAAATATTGCAATGTTCGTAAAATGTCGACCCCTTCTCTCGAGACTTTTACGCCCTTTATAGCTTCATTGCGAACTCCGCTTCCAAACTTCTCCCAAAAATGGTGATCGTGTAGAAATAAAATATCCTAAAAAAGTGCGACACGGACACCTCCTCCTAGAAGAGAGAATGAAACGTGGGTCTCACTTTGCTGGCAAGTGGTGGGCTCTGGACTTGAGGCGACCGCCTCAAAGCTGTGAGAGAGGGTGAGGTGTGCGTCTCACAAACATGGCAAATGTGAGGCGTGCGCCTTCATGATAGGGTGTGAGCGTCTCAGGCTCTATGGGCTGGGCTTTGGCTTCGTCCTTGCATAATTATTTTCTTCTTCTTAACTACTCCTTTTTTATATATCACCCCTTGCTTCATTTCTTTGGCTTTTTAATTAGATTTCTCCTCAATTTTATTTATTTGGTCAATTAGTCTTTATTTAACACAAATACCTGAAACATTAAAAATACTAGCGTAATACAAAAATAAAGCAAAATAATTAAACAAAAAATACTAAAATTATCCATGAAAATTAAATCAAATATGCTATATAAATTTGTGTTATCAATTTACACATAGGCGCCATCCGAGATTGCTTTTAGGAAAACACATGGAGGCGCCATCTTGATTGGCTCCTCGCTGATAAAATCAATGTAGGAGCCATCTCGATAGCCTCGCTTGTATGTTAAATCAAATATGGTTTGGGTAATTAATTTCAATACATGGTTATTTATGGGTTTTTAAACATGGTTATTGCAAAAAAATTCACAATTAGGATAAAAGGTTATCATCCATCGATTAAGATTTATAAGAGTTGTAATTAGTATTGAAATTTACTTATCTTTCCATCTTTTGAGTAAGGCCAAAGTTCATTTTAAAATGTGTTTCTTAAGGTTTTATAATCACTTTGAAAAACTTAAAATTAGATTAAGGGAATTTTTTAAGCCACCCCAAGGTAGTTAATTAAACCCTATGCATTTTCTATAATATCTCTCTAAAATTGCAAGTATACTTCCGGTGCGCACCATTTTTTATAATATTTTTGTTAAAATTGGATGTATACTTCTAGTTTCAATATAGAGGTATATTTCCGGTTATGTGCATGACAGTAGTTTAAATATGTTTCAAGCATACAAAACAAAAACAATAATTGAAGAAATTATACAAATTAGAAATTGAACAAAAGACCAAAAATGCTATCTAAAATGCATGTTAATATAATCATAGTAATAATATCCAAGTAATACAAATAGTAATACAAATATGATACAACACAAGATCAAAAAACAAAAATTAAAATACAAGTGCAACATCAACATAAACTACTGGGTATAGCGGATGATGAGTCGGCCTGTCACCTTCGAGGCGTCCCTCCCCTGCCTCCTGTATGACAGGGCACCCTGACCCTTTGCCATGACGGCCTCCAAACACCTCTAACAACGGATCCGTCAGGAAACAGCGCTTTGTCAATGCAATCCCGCACAAGCTCCACGATACGGCGGCACCTAGGCAGCACGTCATGAGCATGATTCTTCCTCGCCTGCTCCTCCTCTACGATCTCCTAATCAACCGGACAAGGTGGATTCTTTGGAGAATCCTTTATCATTGATGGATGGGATACCTTGAAGAACCATATCATGTAACTGTACTCGTAACTTCATTCGTCTGGAGCCACAGTACTCCTGGCCTCATCAAGAATAAGAGGATTCTGAAAATCATCAAATAGAGCATCCATGTCCCTCCTTGTCACTGTCGGAGGAGCACATACAACAAGATCTCGGTGAATCGTCTAGCTAAACCTAAACTGACGCATCACCCGCTCAAGCAAATAAGGAGTAGTTTTGTTAGTCTCGTAGGCCAACCAACCCGTAAACAACGAAACCTCGACAAACGGTATTGCTCATAGTGCTCAACATAGGAACTAAAGTGAATATCCTCATGTACTAGCCAGTTTAGGTAAACTTAAAATGGTTGTATTGCCTCGTTCCTCTCGAGCTGCTCATATGCACAAGCACACGACTTATCTTTGGTATAACCCAATTAACCACGCTATATCCACAGAGGGTCAAATCTTTCAACTCAGAAGACGTTGAAGCTCATTAAACCATGACTGAGGGTAACAAGTCTCGCTAATCTTCCGCCCATGGTTGATGACCTTTAGTTTATCACGCTTCTACAATAAAATTCATGCTTAGAATTCATAGTAAAATTCATAGTTGGAACTCATAACAAGTAATAAAATGTAAATTTTATAGATGTCCATCTCATGTATATCTAGCCATATGGGTGGGATAAAGAGGCAACAATGATAAATCAGAAGGTCCTCCTCCAAAGACCTGAGGGCATACGCCGTTGTCGGTGCCTCCACGCATCTAGTACTCGGGTTCCTCGGATGCCTCGGTGTCTCAGTGCCTCCAATGCCACGGTGCAATGGTTGCCACTAGTGTAGCATCCGGAGTAGCCTCGGTCTCACCTTAGATGGTTGCGCCTGTACGGAGAATCCTGCCTCACGGGAGGATAGGGGAAGGATGCACTAGAGAACACGCTCATCGGGAGGACGATGTAGAAGGAGTAGAAGCATCCTCACCAAAGACTGAAGCAGTAGAAGGTGCATCTGGTATATCCTGTCCAAATGCAGTAGGATGCTAGGTTACCTGACTCCTCTCTCCGCACAGAAGCATGTTGTCCAACCCTACCATGCATACCTCAAACGTGATTGTCTCTCATTCATAACTCCTATAGAAGTAAGATAGAAATGTTAGCATAAGGTCTAAAATGCAAAACATGGATAAAACATATGAAGATGTAAACCGAACTATACTTCCAGCTTTTGTTCTTAGCAAAATCCGAATTATTCTTTCGGTTTCTCTCGCAAAAAGAGCCACGGACCTCAGTGTCCCAATATTGTAAATGAGTAAAAAAAAGGATTCATCATAAAATAAAGTTTACAAAGTGTTTTCTAATGAGTCTTAATGGTCTAAACTAGATAAAACAACACATTTAAAATCCTATTTCAATAATTTGAGTAGAAATCACATAAACTCTAAAAATAGCTTAAATCACTTACTTGATTTATTAGTATGAATTGTTGCTTGCTTGATGATTTGTGTTGATTTTTTTAAGAAAAAAAATTGATTTTTGTGAGAAGGGTTTGACAGTGTTGTTGGTTTGTTTTTTCAAAATGATGTAATGAGATGGGAACATGCATGGTGCCTTTAACTACATCCAAGAGTCGAAAGTATACTTACGGTTCTGAACCGGAAGTATACTTCTGGTTTACACCCAACCCTTTCAACGTATTTTATATAAGATAGGGTGTGAACCATAAATATACTTCTGATTTTGAGGGGCATTTGTGAAATTTCTTGTGGTTCATGAGAAAAGAATGGGGTGGATTAAGAAACCCCCTTAGATTAATTGAGACTTTTTAATTTAAATTTGTTAAAGGTTATACTCATAAACATAATAACATTACTTATCTTCTATCGTAGATATCATGTATGATAACAACAATAACAATTAACAATTTAACTTGCGTTCAATCTTTGAAAATGATAAGTTGAATAGCAATAACTTCGTTGATTTGGAAAAGAATTCAAGAATTGTTCTTTGATACAAAGGTTGAGAGATTTTCTTGAACTCCCAATACCAATTGTAACCACTACATATGTTAATGAGAAAAATGTCATTTGTAACTTTGTGGATATATCAATAATTATAACTTTGTCGGTTGCTCGTGGCATGGAGCCAAGCTTGCAAAAGCGCTTGCAAGCATGGATGTCTACAACATCATTAAACAACTAAAATATATTTGAGCAACAAGCTCAAACTAGTCCCTACGCCAAAGAAGGAAAAAGAAAGCGCTTTTTAGGCCTTTAACACTGCTTAAAAGTGCTGCTTAAGGTGGCGCTACTATAGGTAAAGACAACGCCTCTTTTTTATGAAAAAGCGATGTCTTATGTATACTTTAGGTAGCACTTTACCTTGAAAAAAGCTTTCTAAAGTAGGTTCAGAAAGACTTTTCCTAAAAAGTGCTTTCTAAAGTGGGCCTTTAGCATGTCTAGTCTTTTATACTTTTTATTGGCATCTTTAGGCAGCGCTTTTACAGGAAAAAACACTTTCTATTGTCCCTCTTTAGACAACGCTTTTGATAGCGTTGTCTAATGTATTTTTTAGGCATATTTAGGCAGCCCTTTTCGTGAAAAGCGCTTTCTATTGTATTATAAGCAGTGCTTTTCCTAAAAAGCACTATCTTTTCTTCATGTAAAATTTAAAAATACTATTTTAAAAATCACATTTTTAGCGTTTTCTATGTAAAAGCGTTGCCTATTCTTTATTTTTTAGAAAGCATATTTTTGGGAATAATCCCATAAACCTGTTATTCAAGCCTTACATTTTAATGAGCCTTTATTTCAACAAACAAGCCTTTATGTAAACATAGGCATTATATACCATTATAATTCAATTCACATAACCTATTTGATATAACAGAACCTAAATCAGCCCTATGAATAACAGGTTGATTCGCCAAACTCCGACGAGAGGACGATCCTGGTCCTGCAAGGTGTGTACAGAACAACATGGTCAATAAAACTAAATTTGCTCCCACACAATCAAACATAATTTTTCATAACACTTTTCAACATCCAATACCTTATATGATTATTTTCTCAATAAAGTATTCACACAGTTCCTCCTTGATTTCTTCCAATTGATATTTCGTGTAATGAGCACACTTGTATTCATCAAAGTACTAAATAAAAAAACATAATATGCATGATTTAGTTAAAAGTAAAATATTATATGAAATATCTAATAAATGTTAAAATAAATCCATACCATGATTGGAATCTCTATTCGATCCAAATGAAGGATTTCTCTTATAAACCTCAAAACCAAGTATCCACAATTTATACCATTACCGACGAGCAACTATATAGAAAACAAAAAGAATATATATATAGTTATCTTTTTTTATCAAGTAGCATCACAATTATAAGTGAAATTGTGAAAATTAATATACCTCCACTTTGATCCATGTAATGTTGCTTGAACTAGACCGTGATACTCGAGCGTCTCTTTGAGATCGAATAATCGTATTACTCTAACAAAATAAACACATATACTTAGAGAAATCTCACTGAAATAATGAAATATACAAATACGCACAAATATTTAGAACAATCTCACTTACTTATCAATCATTAACTTCATATCCAGATAATTTGTCTAAACACCATTTACCGAATTCAGATAATACACCACTTCTTTAATAGGAATCATGGAAACCAACAACCAGTGACGTCTGTAAATTAAAATAAAAGTTTAGATGGAAATTTTATACATAAAAGATACAAAGATTAGAATGAACTTAGAATAAAAATCTAACCCTAGGCCAGTATTATACGGTAAAAGATTCAAATTTTTTGTATTGCTGGTCATAAATCTCTCGAGTAAGTGACCTCTTACTGAATCTGGATCCTTAACAGTTGTAGGTGCATTTACACGGGCGGAAGACACGAAATAGAATATGTTTGACAATTGATTCCCGCGCATCAATTTGTCATACGTACAAGAATCTTAAATAAAAACATAATATAAACATTAGGCTATTTTCATTGAAATGTGTAAATAAATTGTTCAACTAATTAAATAATAGATTGATGTTAGTACTGAATGTATGAATGTACAACATTGATGCCTAATCGATATGGATCATCTCCTTCAATCTCTCAATAACTCAATCGTTGTTTGGGTGCTGAAATCATCTTTCTCTTTTAACTTTTCCTTCAACTCCATAACCTGTTTAGTAAATAGCAGCCAATTCGAGTAAGAAGTTATAAGCAAGATAATAATTAAATATAAGGTTTAAATAGTCTTTTGGTCCTTGTAAGTTGGCATATTTTTTTTATTTTCATCCCTATAATTTATATTTCATTGAAATGATTCATGAATGTTAAAATCCTTTTGGATTTAGTCCTTAAAATTAAAATTCCTAGGAAATTTCAAAGTAAATTCTGAAATAAATTATAGAGACGAAAAAAAATACTCTAACTTACAGAGACCAAAAAATTATTTAAGCCTAGAAATAATCATTGAAGACGTGTGAAAAAGTTGTTTAGCTACTTCTTCTTTAAGCTTTTGATTTTCTTGCTTATGAGTGTCACATGACTTTTTAACCCAATGTCGCTTCAATCACTTCCATTCCTAATAATCCTACCTAGAAAAATAAAGATTTTAAAAAATATATTTTTTCTATTTTTAAAAAAAATGAATTTTATAAAAATATTTTTTAAAACATTCCAATTTTTTTTACAATATTTTTTGTATACTATAAGAAAAATTTGACATTCTTTAATACGAACACACGTTATAGACGATCGAAATATAGTTGAAATTATTTCTTTTAAAGTTAAATTTAAAAAATAATTTTTGAAATATCTATTTAAAATAAATTTTTGTATTCAAATTTTAATATAAATGTTTTTATTAAGATGATAAAATATCTTAGATAACATCTTAATAATAAATTTTTAAATAAAAAGTTTATTCAATTTTTTTAAGAAAAACATTTTATACATTTTTTTACACAAAATTTTACAACACTATAAAAATTATTTTAAAATAAAAAAATTGCTCCTTAATCTATTTTATCAGACCACTTTGTACATTTACCCTAAATTTTAATTTTAATTTTGGGGTAAATATGCTTAAAGTTTCTTTAAAATTAGATATTTTTACTTTTCGTTCTTCTAAAAAAATTCATTAAAGAATTGTCTCTCCAAAATTAGAAATTTAAACTTTTGGTATCTTTTAAAACAATCGTTAAACTTGTCGATAATTCGGATACTAAGTAGTAAATCGTCCCTAAAAATTATCGCTAATTTTATTGTTAGGTTGTAAAAACCATTACTAAGTTACATGAAGAATCAAAGTTAAAATTGTTAACACGATCCTCTAACAAAAAATTTTAGAGGACAAAAAGTTAAAAATGCATAACATTAAGAACTTATATATATATATATATAAGAAAGATTAATTACATCCGAAGAGTTATACCATGAGTTACACTGTTTAATAACTTCACATCGATAAACATTTTTAAAAATCAACCGTTGAAATGAAACACAATATCATATGAATCATAACTATAAAGTTTGAGATTAATTTATAATGTTTTATTATATCATCGAATTATCCAAAGATTAACGTCAAAATAAACTTTCATATAATGTTAATTTTGATGTATTTTAATAACATAGTAAATAATTATAGGTTAATCTCAAATTTTATTGGTATGATCTATATGATGATATGTTTCAATCTAACGGTTAAATTTTATAATATAATAATCGATGTGAAGTTATTGAGCGATTGTAATTTATGGTTAAACTCTTCAAGTATAAATTGATCTCACATTCAAATATATAGAATTAGAAAATTTGAAATGGCATATAAAGGTGAATGATTTGAGGACTAGTATTTTGTTTACCTGAATTGTTATAGTTGTTGAAGAAGCTTAAAGAAGACATTGGAGGAGAATTGCTCACATCATTCGTACTCATTTTTAATAAAAGAGATGATCGAAGCGAATAATAAAATTTCGTTTTT
Source organism: Vicia sativa (assembly GCA_021764765.1). Classification (NCBI taxonomy): domain Eukaryota; kingdom Viridiplantae; phylum Streptophyta; class Magnoliopsida; order Fabales; family Fabaceae; genus Vicia; species Vicia sativa. The sequence goes on along the minus strand of CM038795.1, from coordinate 110,817,170 downwards.
AATGAATCATATGAGATTTATTAGGTCTTCTTCTCGTCAACCACAACCAACTAATGAAAGTGATCAATACGAAGATGACGTTAAAGAACCATTTAATGAAAGTGATCAATATGAAAATGGCATCAAAGAAACACATGAAAAGACGTTAGTAATGAATTATAATTTTGAAGTTAGCGAGACAAATGAATTGTTTGAGTCGTTTTTAATAATATGACTTCGTAAGAACTTGTTAAGTTTATAAATTGTTATTCTACGAATGTGTTTTATTTAAAATCAATGTATTTAAAATTAAATTTTTGTTTTTTGTAGTTTATAAATTGTTGTTCTATGAATTTTTCTTCTTTAAAATCAAAGTATTTTAAATTAAATATTTATTTTTATATTATGGTTATTTTAATATATAATTTGAAATGATTTTAAAAAAAATTGAGATAAAAATTTCCTGTGGGTTTTTTTTGCGGAATTTCCTGCGAATTTTTCTGTGGAATTTTTTGTGGAAATTTTACCCAGGAAGGTATTAGCTGGGAACCATAAACCGCAGGAAAATCCGCAGAAAAGGTATTTCCTGCGGATATTTTGCTCAAATCCGCAGAAAATTCCGCAGGAAAATCTAGTTTTTCTAGTAGCGTGTCCTTTCAATATTCCAATTCATTTTAGGCTTTCACTTTTTTCTTCTCTTGTCTTGTTAGTTTTGGAAACACTTTTTAACGGAGGAGTCACCAATAATAAGAAGCTTAAACAGGTAATCATTGAAAACCAAATCATGAATGAATGAATGCTATTCAAGGAGTGATGGGGAGGATTTTGTTGTCATAACGTTTTAGGGCCTACGGCCACGCGCTAAATTTTTTCACAAATCAAAAACTGTGGCCACATACAAGCTTTGGCCAAGGTTTTTCAAATCGTAGGCATATGTTTGGATACATAGATTTCGGAGTTTGAAAATGTGGCATTTCCTTTAGTTCCCACGGTTAACAAAATGCGAATAGTTTAAGCCGCAAAGAAAAACCACGACATTATAATTTTCACTTCAAACTACCCAAGCCCAAAAAAATATACCCTGAATTGAAATTTTTTTTATTTTCTTATATTACTTTCTTTTCTGATTCATTTTAATTTTAAAAAAGGAATAAAAGGAAAAAGAAAATACGATCATTTCTAAAATTTCACCTAACCTTTTCACTTCTAACCTTTCACTTTGTTCACTGTTCATGTTCTCGGCGTCTCCTATGTTCAACGTCCCTCATCTTCTTCACGTCTCCTTTGTTCATTATTCCTCATTTTCTCCATGTACGATCATTGTTCCTTCACCATTTTTCTCTCTTCTCGTGTTCCTCGTCTTCTCTCATTTCATATGGTTTTGTTTTGCAGTTGACCTAATTTATATTTTGTTTTGCAGTTTTGATTGCTTTATTGAGGTACCAACATAAGCTTCCTGTTGTCGATTAATCTTGGAGTTAATTGTGCTAATACGTTAAGGTTTAACTTTTACCAATTAGATTTTTTTTTATATTTGTCAATCCCGTGTTTTAGGGATTAATGTTATATCTGTTGATTCCTTTGTTTAGGATTTATTGTTATATCTATTTGATTTGATGCATGTTTGCTGATGTAAATTGATGTTTATATGTTAACTGGTGCTTGTATTTATGTGAACTGATTGTATTTATGTTGGTTGGAACTGATATTTATGTGTTAGGAACCATCCATGTGTAAAATACTTGTGTTAGAACTGATGCATAATAGCTCTGAAACCATACCTATCATAGAACTGATGCATTATAGCTCCGAAACCTGATGCATTTTCCTTGAAAAATCTGATTGCAGCATCAGTTTTGGAAACTCAATATCACTCATATGAGAAGGCAGCTTCCTTTAATGGGGGTTGGCATATGTTAATTAGAGATATTAGATAGAGTTAACTAGGAAAAATGCATTCTTAACTAATGTAGAAAAATTTCAGGTGAATAAATAATCAATACATTATGTTGATATGGAGCTGAGTATAAAATGGTGTCAAAATTGGCCATTGGCTAATCATGTAGGCTTATTATGAGACACATAGGAACCATCCATGTAAAGTGAAATGTCTCGCATTTTCCAAAGATAAATAGAAATATTGGTAAACATAATACCTTTGTAAAGAGAGGATGCCAGTGTCTCACAATTTTGTCAGAATTGATCGTGACTTAAATGAAGACTGACCTTTACAAAATTTGGAATTAGACCTTTGTATAACGCACCGAAGGATATTATCGACAAAGATAATATCAATTGTAATTTTCAATAGAAAATTCTTGAGGTAATTACATATTATTATGAAATTAAATTAGCTCAATTTTTTTAATTGACATATATATATATATTAACAATTACATATTTATTATTTTTATAGGGCATTTCATCTTGTCGACTATTTTTATCTTCACCAACTTGTCGCATGGTTGGCAAGGGAAAAGTGCATAATAGTTTGGGAGATGTACTTCACCATAAATCACTCCCTGCTGCATTTTTTAAAGTATTGATTGACATTCCTTTAGAGGGGGTGCGATTTGACCTATATCGCACGATATTACATGGTCGTCAAAACCATTTGCATAGATGATGAGGTATGTCAAATGTTTTACAAGCCATGTTAGTTATTCTCACATTTATGTACATTTTATTTACATTGTAATGTTAGACTCCTATAAAGTCCACATAAAAAATTCAGGGGATTACAAGGCACAATGAGTCACTTGCATAAAAAAGAAGAGGTACATTAATATATATGCATAAAAATGTTAATTTTACCTTCCAAAATCAAAAGCTTTTTGATCTTATATATTTCCTAACAAATTATATGATATTTAGATTCATGCTCAAGAGTTGCAACAAGTCAACAGAAACAAGAAGCCTACTGTTAGCAACGTGTCCAAAAGAAAAAAGGATATTAAAAATATCGAGCTTAAAAAACATCTATGATTGTATTTAGGTTGTGCCTTCATACATTTATAACAACAACAAATTTGATGGGTGGTGCTGCTCGTGATATATGTATGGAGAAAGGTATTTTTGGTTTTGATTATTCCTAAGCAATTGCTTCGCATTTAGATAAATCAAATTTTTGGTCATGATCAATTAGGAATGGGTGTTATCAATACATACATCAGGTATTGCGATCAGTTTTATTTAATTAATTGAATAATTTATTTACTCATTTTGATGAATAGTCGAATGTTAATTATGTTTTTATTTAACGTTATTGTATGACAAATTGATGCGCCCACGTCAATTGGTAGAAATATTATCTTTCTTATCTCCCCACTGTACCAATTCACGGGAAATCGAACATAATCCAATTATAGTCAAAGAGTACTTCGTCAGTACCTTTATAACCAACAAAGATATTGATAAGTTGTTTCTTTTGCCGTATTGTATTGGCAATCATTTAGATTTTAATTCTAAATTCATTTATTATAATTTTTCATTTTTGACGGTGTGCGGAATATTTGCATCTAACATTACGTCTGTACAGGACTTTAAAGCGCTGCCTAAGCCTGCACTGCTATAGGTTTAGGCAACGGTTTTTTTAATGCAAAAGCACTGCCTGAGGTGGCATTTAGGAAGCACTTTTTTCCAAAAGCGCTGCCTAAGGTGGCCCTTAGGAAGCGCTTAAGTCAAAAGCGCTGCCTAAGGTGGCCCTTAGGCAGTGCTTTTTAGGCAACAAAGTTTACTTTAGGCGCGCTTTTAAAACCGCCCTAAGGGTTACCTTAGCACTTTCTTAATCAAAAGCGCGCTTAGGGGTTTTAGACAACGCTTTCTTAGTCAAAAGCGTTGTCTGTTGGCCTTTTAGGTAGCGGTTTTGCAAAAAAACGCTGCCTAAAGTAAATGAATTTTTTTATATTTGATATGCTTTTCATGTAATTCCATAAACCTATAATTCCATTACAAATATTATATTATTATTATTGGCCTTTAATTTATTTCAATAAACAAGCCTTTATAAACATAGGCATTATAATCAAAAATATGTACACCATTATAAACAAACAATCCAAATTATATACACCATTAATCAAAAATATATACACTATTATATTATAGTTTAATATACACATAAAACATTTGTTACAGCATAACCAAAATCAACCCTAACATATAACCTAATTTTTCTTAACACTTTTCAACTACGAATACCTTATATGATTCTTTGCACAATAAAATATTCACACAATTCCTCCTTGATTTCTTCCAACTTATTTTTCGTGTAATGACACGTTTTTTGGAAGATCTCTTTTCTTGCTGGGTACACTACTAATTTTTTGGCTCACTTGTTGTGACTCTTAAGCAGGTACCTAAAAATCATATAACTTAGGTAAATTATAAAATCATGCAGTTTTTGAATTCGGATCATAGAATTATATTAACACTTTCAATGTAACTCTATTTGTGACGCAATAGACTCGTTGTACCGCAAAATCCCTTTATCCTTAGGTGCGGGTTTTGTCGGAGTCTAAAATTACCATATAAAAAAAGTAACGTAACGGTTCAGAATTGACATTTGAATACTTAAAGATTCATAAAGGTTTTCAACATACCTGGTCATCTATGATAATGAGGTATGAGGTCCATGCAACAAACGATCCTATTGCATCTCACAACAAGGTTGTCTCTGAGACAATGTCAAGTATCGGTAGCAAGGCATCCAGATCTAATGCAATATCAACCGATACTTTCAGATGTCCATCAGGGAGCGCTCTATGGTGAAGTAAATCTCCCGTAGTATTATGCATTTTTCCCTTGTCGACCATGCGATAAGTCGGTTTTAACTTTTCTAGCTCCTCTGTCACTTCTTTGTTGTTATGAACTTTCCCCTTATTTTTGATACCCAAAGATGTTGGAGTCACCTCAAATCCCTTACCCCTCACACGAAGGGAGTACTCAGGAACATTTAACACTCGACTAAGTAAGCACCTGGAATCATGGTCTTCTCAGAGTTAAAGATTGAGATAGACTCTCCTGAAATTCATATGCATAACGAAATTAGTGGTGATTAAGAAGAATGAATTATTTGTATTAATTCAAGGAATAATAATATACTTACACATTTTTGATAAACTTCTTGCACATCTTCCTTAACAACTCCATCCTTGCCAATACGGGCAGCCCGCCACAAAATATGCTCCAGAAGAGATGTTTCTTGAATTTTTCCCCATCCAACAACACGTCAAGAGAAATAAAGTAGTATTAAGATAAAGAATATAACATATGATAAATAATAACATCAAGTATATCATAGAATTTAACAAGTACTTACTATTCTTTGTTGTAAGTGTGCATATCTTGTACGCCCCTTTTTGTATGGATACGACGGACTTGATGCTCTTTCGGTATTTACCGCACTCACAACCTGAAAAATTGTATCTCTTCTTTTGGATTTAAAACTATTCCATTCTTCAGGTGAGACAAAGTCGGCATACATTTTTGGATATTCTCCATCAACATAATTTCCATCGGTATCTTAAAGGTACTTTCTTGTTAAAAAAGTTCGAAATCCACTATGTTGAAGACAATATGTCTCTCGTTATCCTCAATGTTAAAAGACCGCTACAAAAAAACACACATTGAGTGTGTTAGTAATTTAAAGACTTATTCATCTACAAAAACAAAAAACATCACTTATGGTGCCTTTATCTCACTCCAAATTTTTTCCTTAACGGGTTTCACCGCTTTATCACTCCATCGATCAAGAATGATTGGAATCTCTCTCCGTGCAAGGGAACCAATATAACTTGTCAACTTTGAACCGTTGGGCTCAATTAATTGGTTATCTTGATTCCAATGTACGTCATACTTGACCTCTATCTCTCGTCCCTAATTATTGACTTCATGATGGTTATTTCTTGTCTAATATCCTTCTCCACATCTTTAACTGTTTCATTTCCATCATTATGTAGAATTGTGACATTTAGAAAACACAATGTAAAAACATAAACATGTTTAGAAAATTCAAATAGTATTGAATGAATAAACACAATATAATAACATAAACACAAGTACCATCATCATTATTAGAAGCTTCATGTGGTGGGTTGTCCTCGTTACTAGCCATGTGACTTGTAATAAAGTGACCGTTAGAAAATTAACGATAAAACAACATCCGAGATAAGTCATAACCTCTAAAACAATATCCAGGCATCCACTTATCTTACATGAGAGATCTTAATAATTTCGACTAAAAAAACTTAAAGCAAATGCAAACCGAAACAAAATGTCATGATTCTGAGTGTCACGAATTCGAAACCTCAATCATTCAATAATTTCAATTCACAAATGAAACTAAAACCAAAGATCAAGTTACTATTCTATTCACATTGGAAACATGGAAAATTGAATTCAAATTAAGTTCTAAACCCCTAAACTAAAATTCAGGCAGCAACTACCTAAATCAAATCATGCTCAATGAAATTATGTCGAACTAAGATTGCTCAAACCATAAACAAGTTAGTAATCACAAGGCATACAATCAAAAGGAAACTTATATGATGCACATGAACAATTCAAGAACCAAGTAATCGATCATTCAATAATTTCAATTCACAAATGAAACTAAAACAAAAGAAACTCAAGTTATTATTCAATTCACATTCGAAACATGGAAAATCAAATTCAACGTAAGTTCTAAACCCCTGAACCAAAATCCGGGAAGAAACTACCTAAATTAAATCATGCTCAATGAAATTATCTCGAACTAAGATTGCTCAAACCATAAACAACTTAGTAATCACAAGGTATACAATCAAAATGAAACTTATATGATGCACATGAACAATTCAAGAACCAAGTAATCGATCATTCAATAATTTCAATTCACAAATGAAACTAAAACCAAAGAAACTCAAGTTATTATTCAATTCACATTCAAAACATGGAAAATCGAATTCAAAGTAAGTTCTAAAACCCTAAACCAAAATCCGGGCACCAACTACCTAAATCAAATCATGCTCAATGAAATTATCTCGAACTAGTGTTCAACACAAACGGAATTCACAATGTCACCATAACCGAACTAACAATTCCAAGTTCATAACCAATCAATTTAAATTTTCGACCAGTAACTAAATCAAGAAACAAAACTCTTATAAACATTACCATATCAAAGACATTTAAGAGATAACCTAAGTTATTTCAGAGTTTGTCGCAGCAATCTAAAACCGAAATTGTTTTCTTTGCAGTGTTTGTCGCAACAATTTAAAACTGAAATTGTCAAAGCACTTTCTACAACATATGTTAACAAAACCAAGGTCATTATCAACGCCTATTACATACACTAAATCGCTACAACATCAATTCGAAATTGAAATTAGAACAAAAGCAAATGGGGTCCATAATACATCAAAACGCATACCATAGAAACAAATTATTTACCGATTATGCCGAGAGTTATGATGTGTTTGATGAAGTGAGACGAATCCGAGAATTTTGTTGTATCAGTCAAGAATAGGTGTTGGACAAGCGGAACAAAAAACTTGTTGCGGAGATTTCTCTGTAACCAAATTGCATCAAATAATCAACACAACAAACATAGTGAAGTGAATTGGATGCTTATTTTAAAGAGTTAGTTAAAAAAACTTCAAACAAACAAGTATGACTTTCCTTAACAATGTAAAAATTCTATGAAAAAACTACTAAGTAATTTATACATGAAAATCAACAACATAGTAAGCTTTAAAATTGAATCATGTGGTTTGAGAAATAAACAAATTTTTAGCAGAAAATTCAAATGCATAGTTCAACATCTTATACTACCACAATCAAACAAATGTTGCAAGAAATCTAAACCAAAAAAATACCTAAATTGATGAACGGTTGAAACATTGAAATCAAAAGCAGATATGTTGATAAATCTATGAACAACGGCGTATATGAATGGAACCAATAGTCGAAGTGCAGCCTGCCAATTGAAAATGGCGATGAAGTTGATGGTGATGAAGGAGAGAGTTATATGGATACTATGAGATGGAGTTACGCCGAGAGAATGATGGAGCGGAGGGTCGTCGGAGAGAATGATAGAGCGGAGGGTCGTGTGTTACGGTGGTGGAGGAAAACGTGAAGATAGAGGGCGTTAGAGAAGATGAAGAGATGAAGGTCGTGTGAGGTTCAGTATGACGAAGGAGCTGAGGAAGGAGGGCGTGTGAGGTTCAGTATGAGGAAGGATGAACGAAGAAGAGAATACCAGAATGAACGGAGAATAAAAAAAATAGGGTTTATGTTTTAATTTTTTTTTCAAAAAGACTTTAGGCATCGCTTTTTCAGAAAGTGTTGTCTAAGGTGGGGCCTCTAGCAGCACTTTCTAGCAGCATTTTCTAAACAGTTGTCTAAGGCCCCCCTTAGGCAGAGCTTTTCTGTATCTTTCATACTTTTTCGTGTATATTTTTTTTGCTTTAGGTAGAGCTTGCTGGAAAAAGCGCTGTCTAAAGTACTTTTTAGCGTAGTGTGACTTTTATTTAGTTTTACTGTGGATGCTAGTTGTTGGTTGCGATTAATCCTATAAGAGAAATACTACATTATCTGGATTCATTAGTTGGTGATCAAACAAAATACCCAGCTATGAAGATGATGGATGATACATAAGTGAGATTTTTCTAAATATTCGAGTGTATATTTATTTATTTATGTGAGTTGTTCTAAATATTCGTTTATATTTTGTTAGAGCTATACAAATATTCTGATCACAAAGAGAAGCTCAAGTACCAAAGAGTAAAGCAAACAACATTACATGAATCAAAGTGCATGTTTATTTTCATAATTTTGATTATAATAGTGATGCTACTTGATAAAACTAATTAAACTATATATCCTGATATATATTCATATTTTTCCCCATATGTAGTGTCCTTATCAGCGTAATTGTGTAGATTGCGGTTATTTCGTATTGAGGTTTATGAAAGAAATTATTCTTTTGGGTCAAATAGAGATTTCAAACATGATATGAATTTATAAGTTAGGATTTATTTTAATATTTAACAGATATTTCATCTAATTAATTAGTGGTAACTAAATCATATTAACTTATATTATGTAGTACTTTGATGAATTCGAGTGTGTTACTTGCTTGAAAGCTCAACCTGGAAGAAATTAAGGAAGATTGATGTCAATATATTCTTGAATTGAGAATTTTATGAGGTATTGTCTTTCTTTCATTTGTGTGAAGTTTATGAAATGGTATATAGCATTTACAAATTTTGATATTGTCACGCCTGGTATTTAATTATTTATTTGATTAAATATTTTTGAATTATTTTCGATTTAATTGTTGAAAAGTTGTGAAGTATGCGCTGGTATGTTGTTGTTAGTAGTTGAATAATGGTTGAATTAAAATAGCTAACATGTTAGTATGTAAGTATTTTAATTGGGCTTAAGTTAAAAGGTGATATGTAGTATAGTGGGGTGTGAGAATTAGGCCCAATAAGACAAATAGAGTGATAATAAAATTATAAGGGTTAGTTATTAGAAAACTAGGCCAATCAGTAACAGAGGGAAGCTTTGGAAATTGGTGGAGAGCGTGAGAAGTTGTAGAAGGAAAAAATTGGGCAAGAGGCACCAAAGCTAGGTTTTCGATCGTGAAAGTTAGAACGACCTTTAATCCAAGGTAAGGGTGGTATTCTGACTTTATAATCCGGGATATGATGAATATTATGCAGGAATTTATAGTATAAAATTTCCTCTGTGTGGAATTGTTGTTGCTATGTGATGATATTGCAACTGATATTTTGTCTCTGATAAATTGTAGTGATTCAATCGATGGATTGATGTTGAGAATTATTCGATGGTTGATATAAATATCATGTTCTAGTGTAAATCATGTAATTATGGCTGAAGGTATTAGTCGATAAAAACTATTTGAGGCCTGCATTGAAACAGAGGAGGAATTGGAAAAAACCGGTGAAACAAACCGTGTCGGGTGGCACACAAAGTGTGCCGAACGATACAGACAAAATTTTAAAGCACGAGAGGCATGGCCTAGGTGCCGAATGGACCCTATGAGAATGAAGGGTGTGCCGAGTGGCACACCTTGTGCCGAGGGGGGCACTCCCTTTTTCCTATGTTTTTGTTAGTGTGCATAGGGGCACACAAGTTATGATGTGGGGCACACCCTTTGTTTTGTGTGGTGAGTGACACATAATAAGTGACGATAGGCATAGGCTATACAAGTTAGTCCCTGAAAGTTAATCCTATTTTTTTAAGTATATAGTATTCCATATAATTGGTTGCATAAAATTAAGAGTGAGTAATTAAATTAAATATCAGAGGTAATTTGTGGTAGGATTCAATTACAGTTTTAGAATATTACAGATTTAATAAATTGCATAGTATATATATATATATATATATATATATATATATATATATATATAGCAGAATAAGGAATTTTACAGCGTAATGCATATTTAGCAGAGTATTTTGTGTAACAGAAAATCAGTAGCAGGTTTAGAGGTTAAAAAAACAGAAGATAATAGAACCTAGCTAGCATTAAAATACTAGGAGTATTAGTATGAAGTTGACAATGACAAAGTTGGTATACAGTTGAATAATATATCAAAATTTATTGGAAGATAGTATTTTGTTAATAAGTAGTGGTAATAAAATGGCAGAGATAAATGTAGTAGCAGTAAGTAACAGAGTAGCACTAAAGTATAATAATTCGTAGAAGTTTTGTAATTAGGAATAAGCATTTAGATAATTAATTAATCGGAAATAGTCGAAATAGTTCGAATAATTATGCGGTTTGTTTGTAGTAAATTTTGTTTATTCGATGTATTATGTTTTTTTTGTTGAACAATGCGAATTTGTAGGTGATGTTGTATCTTGTTGAGTTGCCTCTATTTATGAGCAAAATATTAAGTTGTAAGCCTATGGACAAAGTTAAATTTTTTTGAGATGTTGTTGTAGTTGTTGTTGTGTTTATTAAAGTTGTTGCATTAATGGCATAAAAAGTTGAGAGCTTATGCTACGTTAAGTTTTCCTGGATTCGCAACACGTTGAAGTTGAAGGCTTATACCTTGTTGATGCCTCTATTAATTGGCAAATTTTTATGTTGGGAGTTCTACTCCATTGGTACCACATGCATGTGCATTGCAGCGAGTTGTATAACATGTTGCATATTTGCACTGTTGATAATGAATTTGTTGGTAGCTTATGTTGATGTTTATGTTATAATAAACATTGTTTGTAGTTTGTGAAATGGTGATTTTATTTGATATAATTCTAGTATATTATTTATCATACACTCAATTATATGGTTCAATATCTCACCCCTTCTGTTGATATGTTGTCTCTATGTAGATAACGTGCAGGTAATCTAGAGTGAACGTTGTCTACCTTCATTAGTTCGAGTCGGTGTCGTCACTCTGATACATAGCACTCGTGGGGCTAATGCATGTTTTAGTTATTGTTGATTTTTATTAGGTTGCTAGATTTTTAAGTTGTTTTCATTGAAGACTTGTTATTTTGAAGTTGTTTTATGCTGGAGAGAGATGCAATATTTATTTGAAGTTAAAAAAATTGTTGTCTTAAAGTTTGTTTTGAGTTGGACATGATGTCATGGTATTTTCAGTTGAAATTTTGAATCCTCTACGTAATAATGGAAGTTGTTGTTATTTTTAAAGACTAAACAAGTTGTTTTCGGTTTATTTGAAATTATGTGTCATGTATCTGAAATACAGGTGATTGAATGTTGTTGTTTAGGCTGAGAGTGTAGCATTGTTGGAAATTTGTAACTCTTATTTTATATTATACGTTGGATAGAAATGGGGTGTGGCAGATACAAATATGATTTTCTTAGTGTTTGAGGTTGTGTTAATTTTTATCGTTATAAGGTTTATGTGTTGAATTATAATTGTTATAATGTTTATGTGTTGAATTATAATGGTTATAAGGTTTCTAATTGTTTATGTTTATGTTCATGTTTATGTTTATAATTGTTTATGTTTCTGATGCTTGTAATTTGTTGGTATTGTATGATCTATATTATGATGTGTATTTAGTTCTAAAAAGTAGGTATGTTATGTTGTGTAGTTTGTTCTAAAAAGTATGTATATAATTTGTGTAGTTTATTCTAAAAAGCATGTATATATGCTAGATTTTATTAAAAAAATTGCAGCCATTTTAAAAATAATCTTCTGTCAATTTATAAAAAAATCGTGCCCAAGACATAGTTTTTTTTACAAAAAGCATTGCCAAAAGTGAATAGAAAGTGCTGCCTTAAGTTCCACCAAAATATAGAACTATAAAAGCGCTGCCTAAAGGGGTAGCTAGGCAGTGTTGCCTAAAGGGGTAGTTTAGGCAGCGCTTCTCTAGAAAAAAGCGCTGCCTAAGGGGGCATTAAAGAGCGCTTTTGGTATGAAGCGCTGCCTAAAGTGTCAGTAAAATAAAACTATAAAAACATTGCCTAAAAGGGTAGTTTAGACAGACCTTCTAAAGAAAAAATCGTTGCCTATGGGTGCCATAAGAGAGCGTTTTTCGTATGAAGCGCTGCCTAAAGTTCCTCTAAAATAGAACTATAAAAGCGCTGCCTAAAGGGGAACTTTAGACAACGCTTTTATCGAAAAAAGCGTTGTATTAGGAGGACATTTAGCAGCACATTTGGAAAGAAGCGCTTTCTAAAGGGGACATATAGCAACACTTTTATATTAAAAAAAGAACTGACTAAATATTATGCATCGGTACTATAGGCAGCGCTTCTTTAAAGTGTTGCCTAATCCAAAAAAAAATGTTGCCAAATCTCTTGTTTGTAGTAGTGAATGTTTGATAATTGTCCCCTTAAATATTTTTGTGGACATATTTAGACTGTTATCTTAGTTCTAATAAAAGCCTATCTTTCTTCAAAGTTGCATTAAAGTTGAGTAACATCAAATTTTTGGTGACAATTTTCCCTCTAAAATTTATACACTAAAAGAATATATATTTTCGTCTAATCATCACCAAAGAAAATTATAAATAAAATAAATTATATATAATAAATAAACTACTAGATTATATATATATATATATATATATATATATATATATATATATATATATATATATATATATATATATATAAATGATAATATATAAATAATCTAACATCTCAAAGAAAAAAGAAAAAGTTAAACTGATCCTACGTTTTAGAATAAAATATATAAAAAATAATTTTAAAAAAAAGGAAAAGAATTGAAAAGGAAAACACTCCTCTCTATCTCATGTTTTAGAATAAAAAATAGATAAAATTTTAAAAAGGATAATATAATAAAAATTAAATTAAACTATACAAAATTAAAAGCTATCAAAATAATTTTATTGCCATATTAATTAACTGAGTTAAAAAAAATGATTAACTTTTCCTCTAACATACACCTCCCTTTACCTAAAATTAATTACATTTTCCCTCTCAATAACAAACCAATTTCATTTTCTCTCTCAGTCACAAATTAATTTTAATTTTAATTTAATAATACTTGAGAAAATCAATTTCAGTCTCGTAGGTAGCAAAGTCTAATATTGCAAACTCATAACACGAAAACATGAAACTCGTAAGTAGCAAAACCTAATATTGCAAACGCATAACACAAAAAACATGAAACGTGGAAACCCAACCCTCGATAGTAAACTCCAAATGTTTCAAAGAAAATAATCCATAACGAGAAACCTCGACGCAAGAACGAGTACAGTTTGTGAGAATTCCCAAAACGAAACCAAAAACCCAAATCGAATTGCGAAAAATCGAAGAATGGAACCCAAAATCCCATATCTAACGATTGCAGCTTGTGAGAAATCAGATAACGAAGTCCAAAAACCAAGATCGAAAATCCCATATTGAACCATTACGGCTAGTGGGTCTTGAATGAACAAAAGCAAATATCACGATTAAGCTATCCAAGCTTTGGAGGTAACAATTTACTAAATCTGATTTCTTTATTTCCTCCCTCTATTTTGTAGTTTACTGTTTTGATTTATGACTTGAATGGAGTCAAATTTTTATTTTATTTTGAAACTGGTGTTTGTGTGGTAAAGGTGTTTAACCTTGACAAATTTTACCCGTTATAAATACTGTGACATATATATTATAGGTACAAATACATATTATTTGGTTCATCTAACTCATTAAGTTAAAGTCATCGGGCTTTTTCTTAAATGGTTTTGATTTGTCATTGACTTCAATTTGTAAAATGTTTCATAGCGTATTTGAGCAGCACATGATGATGACATCATGGTTAATGTAAAAAAACCCTTACCTAAAGCTTATAATTATTTTACTGAAATATAGTAGCTTTATGCACTGTAATAATTATTTATGATTGATTAAACTTGCTTTACTATTTGGAAGTTATGTCAAGCTAGTATGGCTCGATTCGTGCAACACATGTGAATATAGAGGAAAATGACCATCATTGTTAGGTTTAGTGGTGCCATCTTCTTCTTTGGTGATACGTTAAGATTGATTTGTACTGTTACAATTTTTTTCCTGTAAGCGTGCATATCCCAATATAATAATTTTTTCTTATATGCACATTTACAGAAAAAAATTGTAAGTAAATATAAATGCTACGATTTTATTAATTGTCTCAGTGTGTTATAATTGATGATCTTATTATTTGTGTCAATGTGTAGTTCGACGAGACGAAAAGTGACAAAACATCACTTTTAGCACATGTTTTGTGGAAGGAAACTCGTGCGGGCAAGGATCGAGTTGTTAATCCCGATGTTCAACAAATTTATGATGAATGTGTAAGTATAACATTGTGTCTTTAATTAAATCAAATGTTTATTAATATATAATTAATTTTTTTATCTCCACTAATAATTTTCGATATGTAAATGAATTACAGGAGATCCTATCACAATCGGTATTCACAGGTGAGAACCAGGATAACAGGAGCGTACTTAGTCGAGCACTAAATATTACTAAGTATCCTGGTCGGATGAGGGATAAAGGTTTCTCTTTTCCTAAATTTTAACAATCGGACTAAAGTTTTGTTTAACTTATCTATTTATTTATCCTAATTTAATCAAATCTCCTTTCACCCCTCAATTCTCCATATACCCTCATTTTTCCTATTTTCTAAAATTCTATTCCAACTATTTAATTTTAGATCCAGTATTACTCTAATTTAATAAAAATAATTTAAATTTAATTTTTTTTAAATAAAATCAACCATCCCAAATTAATTAATTAAACATAAATAATTAATTTAAACACTCAGATAAATATTTAAAATACCCCAACATCCAAATAAAATAATTAAAAATAATTATTAATAATAATAATAGTAAAATAATATTAATACCATTAAGATTAAATTGGATCGTTACACATTTCACAAACACACATACAAAAAAATGAAAACAAAGTACGTTAGAGGGAAAGATTAATAAACCTGGAAATTTTCAATATTGAAAAATAGAAAATCTACAAGTTTCAGAGCTTGGTCGGTGATCTGATTTTGCACAATAAAAATTAGACCACTCAAATTGTATATTCACTATCATCCAACAATGTTTCGGATCATATTCACTAAAATCTGCAAAATCCAACTCAAATCATCACAATAAATACAATACCAAATCTCATTTTTATGACACAAATTCCTTGAATTTGGAACATATGAACAACAAAAGTGATATTAGTTGCAGCAAAAGTTTATGTAATTTTTTATAATGCCTCAACAAGATAAACAACTAGCAATCTGTTTCTAAATTATTAGACAATTTGACAAGGAAAGATGCAAGATCCAATTCATACCTAATGGAATTGTAAACGGAATAATACTCTGTATTTTATGTCCCATATATATAGACTACTACATAAAGTATCTATTTCATTTTACACTATATAACATATATTGCACTTAAACAAGATATTACTCTATTAATACCAATACAAGTTTTCAACTTATTCAGATTCAGAGATGATCTTAAATTATATCCTTATTCAATTAAATAGTATTATTAATTTATCGTTACTAATACACTACCATTACCCATAAATTCTGGTTTCTGGCAGCTTGTCATTATTATTGATAGAAAACAAAATACCAACTTATTAGTCTTGATTTAAATTACCAACTTCATTTGGTTTGCTTATTGAAAGTAATCAATGCAGAAGAGAAATTTTAATTTTAATTTTCAAAAGCCAACTTTTTCTTAACAACATCAAATGTAAAATATGCAAAAGACACTAAAATCAAAAAGCACATGCATACTAATAATTACTTTGATATTGTATTATACATATTTGCAAATGCCTCTATTCTAAAACTATGTTACACAAGATAATCCCCATTGTTTTGCACAAAATTAGAATGTTTTATATGGTTAAATATATGAAGACGAGTATTAGAATTAGAATGGTTATGGCATGTATTATTCCAAACATAGGTAGCATGAAATCAGCCAAGGTGGGTAGCAATGAAGTGATTACCAATTTGTTTACCTATATAATCATGTTATCTTCATACAAAAAATAATTTAAGTGACAATTATTTCGTGTATCTTTGAAATTGTTAATGATTATTGGAAATACTCGGATAATATCTTTAATAAAATAACATGTCACAATCTTTTTATTAGCCATATGATAACCTTACAAATCAGTACCACGCCAATGAGATTTATTGTCAAGAGGAAGAACATAAATTCCAATGTAATTTTGATTAAAAACAATGTAATCAGTGATGGGTCTGAAGTTCATGACGGTTTAGTCTCTAAACGCAAAGCATGTAATAGACAAGTGTTGAATTACGTATATCAAAAAATTTGTAATTTGTTTCTTACCAAAGAGTGCGACGTAATAACCTTGAAAAATATATATAAATCCAACAGTATTTCAATGACAGAAAATAGAATCATTAGCATGCTTTTTTATTTCACTATGAAACAGGGGACATTATATACCCAACGCAAACACGATAAATAATAAATTAGAGCAATTATTTAACTTGAAAGAAATTTTTTCAGATGGTTCAGTAACTAATAAGAGATAATAATGTCTTTTATCAAACGGTTTTCCCCTATGTGCATACAAATACAAGAACGTCAAAATATGGCCTACAAGCAACAATTAATTGGACAATTTTTTACTTACAACACATACATGGAAAGATAGATGAGGTGTAAATTATTTAAAAAATTCTACCTCGTGGAAAGAGACAATGCCTATACTTTGCAAGGTCTTCAGTCTCAGGATATTCAATCTGCATCAATAGAAAATTTTCACAAATATTTATTCTCATGATATTTAATTAGCATATTGAACAACATGTAACTTTCTACCAGCAAAAGTTTCTATCTAAACTATTAAATCTTAATGTTCTACTTAAAAGATTAAACCCTAATGTTCTACCTAAACTATTAAATCCTAATCGATTAAAAAAAAGACAAACCAATTAGTCTGTTTTCTTTGTCGTGCATGTTGTCTTCCTTCATGGAGTTGTGTGATGTCCTTTTAAGAATGTACTGAAGGTCATGCAATGAGAGAATGCTGAGAGAGAAGAAGTAAGGTTGTGCGATGAGAGAATGGAGTTGTGGGATGTGCAATGAGAGAATGAAGTTTTGCGGTGTGCAATGACACAATGTAGTTGTGCGATGGAGATTTTGGGTTTGGGAGAGAAACGTGATTTGTGAGTACAACTTCGTCATCAAAAATTTTGTCTGATGTTAAAACTAAAAAAAATAGCATTTATGTATATTGAACGGTATCCTTTTGTCTAGTAGTACTTCTTTGCATTTTAGGTCTTAAGAACTATTAAAAATCATTTGAAAAGTGATCCAAATTATAAAAAATAAGTTTTCGCATCATTTTTCATTGTACGTGTCGACACATATGATTTTTAGGTCGACAAATGTAACATAATTTTGAAGCTTGTAGGCTATGAATAGCTCAGGTTAACACATGTGTTACATAGGTCAATAGATAGTGAAATTTTTGGGAAATTTTAGAAATTCTTATTTTATGTGTCGACACATACGAATTTCAGGTCGGCACATTTACTAATACTTTAAAGTCTATAGTCTCTGATTTGCTTCGGTCGACACACACAACTTAAACTTAACGTGTGTGTCGGCACATACTGATTGTTTGGTAAAATTTTCAAATCCTTTTAATTTCGAAAATATCTTCTTTTGCCTTAAAATTCCAAAACTATAAATACTTCATTTATGCATCATTATAACGTAATGATACCATAAAATTAGTCTGCATTTACTATCATTCTTCAACCTTCAATCTATGCGCACACACTGACAAACCATTGCAATGATTTTTTGTTAGGGTGTCATCTAAACGATGATTGATAACGTCTTATTAAGTTCTTGTGTAACTAAGAATATTGGGTTGAGATTTTCAAGGGTCTTTATCCAAAAAAAACCTCAAGTTTGTCCTCCAATATCATTGATTAATTTAGTGGTTTTCGCAAGACTATCAAAATAGGTTTGCGATCAAGTGAATCCTTGGAGATAAATATTTTAAAGGATACTTTGAATATAAAGAATGCAAAGGAAGTAGCAAGAGAAAGGCGGATCAAAATTGAATTCTTGTGTTACAATAGATCAAATTGACAATGCGCAAAAACTTTTGAGATATAGTACACAAAGGAGTAACAACATCTAGATAGTCAATTTGTAAATATTATGGTTTGTTTTTTCTCAAGATCTAATTAAGAGAATGATTTGAATACTCAACAAGCATTACGGTTTCTAAATTTGCTCTTGAACAATTCTCTTGTATCAACATGTTACATTGTAAGAGTTATCCTAAATTTATTGGAATTAGGCATAGATGTACCCACATGCGAGGACGAATGTGGGGAACTGTGAAGATAAATACTTGTGTCTCTTTTTTGTATTGTTTTACTTGTTTTATTTTCATTAGTCAATTTGTGTAATAGTATTGTGTAATTGATTGACTCGTAAGAATTTTTCTAACTATTTTTAGTTTTGAATTAAGTGTTGATATTGGATTTTCATTACCAGTGACTTTCTATAAACGATTGATAAAGTGTTACTTGATTTAAGTTCAATTAATTTAGAACTATCATATTCATTTCATAAGCAATTTTGTATTTACATATCCGAGTTCTAATCACTAATGTTCGATAAACAAATTATTTTAAAAACATTTCCGTGTGTAGTCGTTTTAAATCAAAGTTTTCAAAACAAATTTTTACATTAAATTTTGGCTTGGAGATCTATACTCCCCTTCTAAATCAAAGTGCCGTCAACTAACAAATTTTTAATGGAAGAGAAAAAACGCACACGGTTTGTTAATGTGTTTTGATTAATTCATTTAAACAATATTCACATAATAAAATATAGACCCATTATTCACTTAATTAGTAACTAGGACTAATATTTTAAGTTATTAATTTTTTTAATCCATCTAAATTCTTAGTCGTTTTTAATTTAACAAAAATAGTGGATATTTGATTATATTAATATTTTGAAATTACACTTGTTTTTAAATATCAAGTGTTTATTGTCATGTGCTAATACTTAAAATGACACTCTCGTTTTTCGTACTCACCTTCTTTTTTTTTAAAAATGGATGTAAATTTTAAAATTATATTTTTCTGTTAATGGCATAATATCATTTTGATGGGGGTTAAAGATTATGTTAGTGACGGAATTTTTTTTAGGATAAGGAGGCATAATAGGCAATAAAAGAATGATTCAATAGATGTAAAACTATAAAAATAATTGGGTCAACACAAAAGAAATAAATTTCGTTTCTTAAGGAAACGGTTGACAAAATGCAAAAAGATCTTGATAAAAGAAATACAATTATTTTGATAAATAAAAACAAGAATTATAATTCGCTTTCTTTTTAAATTTCCCAATTAAAAAGAATTATTAAAAGATATGGAAAAAGAATAATTTGGATTGGAAAGTCTTCTTAAAAGACGAAGATATTACAATGATAAAAGTGCACTTGACTATTCAAAATTTGACAAACAAAATATTAATAAAATCATCTTTGTCAAGGCAAGTGACCATCTATTAAAGATAGTTAATAACGGATAAATTTGTTTATCATCATTATAGAAATGATTTGTTCAATCAAAGTCTTATATTCATAAATATATAAGTACATATATATTTCTATTGTGGTTTATCAAGATCACAATCATAATGCTTGCTTTCTATGTAAGAAATTTTCTATTTTTATTTTTAGCTTTTTTTCATGCATAACAATTCCGTGAAAATAATAACAATTTTATCGTTCATAATCTAATAAAAAATATCGAATAATCTAATTCACCTTCCTTCTTAGATACTTTCTATATTTACAAAAAATTGAATTTTTATTTTTAAATATTTTTTGTAATTTTTTTATTTCCAGTTTTCTATTTTTAGATTTGTTAAGGAAAACATTTTTTAAATTAAAAACATATTTTCAAATTTTTTTTCTCTAAACAAAAAAGATTATATTTTTTGTTTTTGTTAAATTTTTATTTTCATAAAAATTATTTATTTTTATCTTTGGAAAATATAATTTGGTATTTTATATCAAAAATATTTTTCTTATTTTAAAAACAAAAATTATAAATAATAAAATTGTTTTTTATTTATATTTATAGTATCTGATTTAAAATATTTTCGAAAAATATAAACAATTTATAACCCAATTTGTATAAAAAAATTATTTATGGAACCAAAACCAAATTTTATAATAAATTTTGTTTAAAGTATGATTACAGTGGTAAATCTAAATGACTTACAATAATTATGGGTTGATTTTTAAAAAATCAACCGAGTATAAGCTAGTAGTATTGAGATAATCAAAACTTTACTATTTTTAACACCAATAGCAATACAGCTAATCGTACCGCAAAGGCAATTTTTGCAATCGTTCAATTTGTTAACAAAACTCTATATAAATCTTAGAAGGCGTTCTCCGAAAAAAATTATATCTATAACTTATAAATATTAGACCAATGTAATCTCTTCTACAAGATAGTGAGCTTAAAAGCATTTTTTTTCACTTTATTACCACACGTGTATTCATTCATACACGTTTACATCTACATTTCAATATTTTTATTGAAATATTCATTTTTTTACAGTATTAAAATATTCCATATTTATATCATGCATGTTTACATATACATTTCAAAAAATTTATTGAAATATTCATTTTGTTTTATAGTATTAAAGTATTCCGTATTTATAAGGTCTCGGACCAGTTCTCTATTTGAACACATTTGCATATCAACGATTTAGCAACGAGATGAACTCTCGCTCAATGGAAGCTAGCTAAATCAAAACTCTGTGGAAAGAAAGAGATAAAAGATTGACTGCAAGAAGGTAGTATCTTTTTTTTTGTGTGTGTACAACTAATGTCTTCTTTTTTGTGTGTGTGCTTCTTATGTTAAGAATATAGATTTTATTAATACTGTGGATAAAAAAGAGCTTTATTAGTATAGCTATTTTTAGTCAGTTAGTTACACTTTTGATTAATTGTTAAGTGATAGCAACACATTATATATAGACAATGCTATCACACGGTTAATACAACGAACCATTACACTTTTGTTTATATTATTCTTTCTCCTTTCTTTTTCTTGTTATTTCCTTCTTTAACGGTGTTTAACGGTGAAATAGCTTCACCACAATATCTTACGTAACTAGTGTGAACAATTAGGTTATCTTCACACCATAGACAATATCTATAACTTTTACTATAGATATTGCTCACTTTATTTATACGGATAGAAAGTGATTTTATTTAAATAATCATATTTTTTTAAAAAAATATTTCTTTTAAAAAAATACTTTTAAAAGATATTTTATAATATAAATATGTATTTTTATCATTAATTAATTTTACAATTAATATTAACTACAAAAATATATCTTATTAATTAATTATTTTATTTATAATTTATTAATTAATTTCACAATTTCATTAATATTTAAAATACATACTATTAACGACAACTAATATTTATATATATTAATCAACTTTCAAATTTTATAAATCAATTTTATTTTATTATTTATTTTTTTTTATATTTGAAAAATTATTAATCAAATTATAAATTGTAACAATCAACTTTATTTATAATATTAATTAAAGTTTGTATTTTATATAAATTAAATTTTTTATATGAGAATATATATTAAGCAAATTTTGAACTGTATTATTCAAATTTTAAAAAGTTAAAATAATAAAAAAAATATTATTTCTATATTTATGAATTGTATATACGGTGTAATAAATAAATTTATTAAAATAGTATTTTTATAACGTGAAAGCGAGATGACTTTGTTGGTTTCATAAAATCAAACACAATACATGAGACACCTTCTTGTCTGGTTCTTCATTTGTCTCTTATTGGTACAGTTTATCCGTGGCAAGTTCCATATCTTCCTCTGGCTTGAAATTTTGTGGTCCATTTCCCTTATTTCTTTGCTAATTGAATCTATGTTGAATGGCTTATAATGTTAATGTTGAGTCGGTATTGAAGACACAAACAAAACAATGACAAAGGTAAATTTTTTTAGAGGTGGTATTTTGAGGACTATAACTTCTCTTGTATATTGAATTGTTTAACTACCTTAGAAAATATGATACAAATGAGTTATATATATAGAGACTCAAGATTACAAAGATATAAATGCTATATAGAAAATGCTATATAATAAATGTTAGATATTTCCAAGGAGGTGTAGATCCAAGGAATTGACTTTTCTAATCCCAAGTGAATATAACTTTCCAACTTTCTTTTGACTGCATTTAAGTTTATTACAACAAAACTCCCCCATAAGTTTAAATGCTTCTTCGATCCATCATTCCCAACATTCTTTTACCTCTGTCGAATAACTCCTTCGACAATGGTTTTGTGAAGATGTCTGCAGCCTGGTCTTTGCTTGCTACATGTTTTAGTTTGACACATCCTTCATTCACATGTTCTCGAATGAAATGGAATCGAACATGAATATGTTTGCTTCTTTCATGATTCACTAGATTCTTCGCTAGTTCGATTGCTGACTTGTTGTCCACTTGAATTGTTGTTGCCTCTTCTTGTGACAGCTCCATCTTGCTCAACAGTCTTCTAAGCCATATGGCATGGCATACACACCAACATGCTGCTACATACTCTGCTTCACATGTCGAAAGGGTTAGAATTGGTTGCTTCCTCGAAACTCAAGTGAAAGCAGTATTTCCCATGAAGAACACATAGCCTGAGGTGCTCTTTCGATCATCTATGTCTCCACATCGATCATTGTCAGAGTAGCAAGTCAACTTGCAATCTTATGTTCTTTAGTAAAGCATTCCAAGTGACACACTTTCTTGGACGTATCGAAGGATCCTTTTTAATGCCTTCCAGTGTGTGAACTGGTTCTTCCATAAATCGAATCACAATACCAACACATAGCGAAAGATCTGGCCTTGTGAAAGTCAGATATCAAATACTTCCTACCAAGCTTCTTTACTTGCTTCTACACGCTCTCCCCCATCAAATTTCGAAAGCTTTATTCCTGGTTCCATTGGTGTCGAAATTGGATCGTAGCTATCCATTTTGAATCTCTTCAGGATGTCTTTTGCATGTTTTTCTTGTGAGATGAAAATTCTTGTTTCTTCTTGTCTAACTTCTATGCCAAGATAGTATCTCATCAGGCCTAAGTCTGTCATCTCGAACTCACGCGTCATTGTGTTTTTGAGTTCTTCGATCAATTGATCATTGTTGTCCATGAAGATCAGGTCATCAACATAAAGAGAAACCAACAGTGTATCTTCTTTATTCTTCTTCACGTACAAAGTATGTTCTTAGAGACATTGCTAAAAACCTTTCTCCTTGAAGTATGTGTCAATGCGCGTATTCCATGCACGTGGTGCCTGCTTCAACCCATAAAGTGCCTTCTTTAATCTCAGCATTTTTCCTTTGTTTTCGATTTTCATGTATCCTGGTGGTACTTCGATGTAGACTTCTTCTTCGAGCACACCATTCAGAAAAGCTGATTTGACATCCATCTGAAATATTTTCCATTTAAATTGAGCAGCTTGAGAGATGAGCAATCAAATTGTTTCCATTCTTGCAACAGGTGCAAATACTTCATCATATTCAATTCCTTCTTTCTGTTTGTAGCCTTTAGCCACAAGTCATGCCTTGTACCTTTCGATTTCTCCTTGAGCATTCATCTTCTTCTTGAATACCCACTTCACACCAATGGTTTGACTTCCTTTTGGAAACTATGCAAGTTCCCAAGTGTTGCTATGTTCAATGGCCTTGAATTCTTCGTTCATGGCATTTTTCCATTTTTCATCTCTCCATGCTTTTTCAAAACTGATGTTTTCAAAATCTGCTAGCAAACATACAAGAGGTACTTCTTTTGTGTTATCATACAGATCTTGTAAACTTCGCATTCTGGGTTGTGAAGGTTCATTTTCACTATCCGAGTCTTCATGATCTGTATAAGTGTTTGAAGGCACAACAACAAATGATTCTCTAGCTTCAATTGCAACTTCTATCGAACTGTTCCAGTCCCATCTTCTTGCTTTGTTTACACAAACGTCTCTACTTACTATCACCCTTTTGTTTACAAGATCAAACAACCTAAATCCCTTTGTTTTCTCATCATACCCAATGAGTATGTACTTTTGACCCTTGTCTTCAAGCTTCGTTCTTCGTTGATCTGGTATATGTGCATAAGCATCACTACCAAAGACTTTTAAATAAGACACAATTGGCTTCTATCCACTCCAAGCTTCTTATGGTGTTTGATCTCCCTGCTTCGAGTGTGGACATCTATTTTGCACATAAATTGCACATTGAACAACTTCTGCCCAATATTCCTTTGACATGTTCTTGCTCTTAAGCATTGATCGAACCATGTCAAGGATTGTTCGATTCTTCCTTTCAGCCACCCCATATTGTTGAGATGAGTACGCCGTAGTTAGAAATCTTATTATCCCCTGTTCTTCACAATACTTCATGAATGTTGTTGAAGTATACTCTCCACCTCTACCTGATCGAAGGGTTTATGGTTTAGTTTGCACCTCTTTGACCACATCCACTGCCATGCCAATTTTGTTGGCTTGATTGTCCTCTTTCAAAGTTGTTGTTTTGATAGCTTCGACCACTATCACGTCCTCCACGGCAACGTCCTCTCCCACGAAAGTTTTGAGAGAAGAGTGCCTTTTCGTCTTTTCTAGATTCCTTGGTTTGTTCTGCATCATCAAATGCCTCTTCCTTCATCTTCATCTTGTTTTTTTCGTGTGCTTCGAGAGAACTTGCAACTTCTTCGAAAGTAACTCTCGAAAGATTCTTCGATTCTTCTATTGCACATACTATATTTTCAAACATGTCTGTCAAAGATCTCAAAATCTTTTCGACAATACAAGCATCAGTCAATGCTTCTCCATTTCGACTCAGTTTGTTTGCCACCGTTTGCACATGCATTATATAGTTCGACACGGACTCCGTCTCCTTAATCTTCATTCTTTCTAGTTCATGTCGAAGAGTTTGCAAGAGAACTTGCTTAACTCTATCTGCTCCTCTAAACGCTCTTTCAAGGGTGTCTTACGCTGCTTTCGACGTAGTCAAACCAGCAATCTTCTCAAAAACTTATTCATCGACAGCTCTAAACAACATGTATAATCTTGTCTTTCGATCGCGTCTCTTTCAACACCTTGTTCTGGGTTGCTGTGTACCCAGTTGTATTAGTTG
The DNA here is from genome assembly GCA_021764765.1 of Vicia sativa. Classification (NCBI taxonomy): domain Eukaryota; kingdom Viridiplantae; phylum Streptophyta; class Magnoliopsida; order Fabales; family Fabaceae; genus Vicia; species Vicia sativa. The sequence goes on along the minus strand of CM038795.1, from coordinate 110,791,479 downwards.
GTTCTTCAAACTCATCCCTTGTTACTTCCCACACATCTAGAGATTCAAGAAGCGTCTTCATCTAGATACTCCAATTCTCATAGTTTGATTTTGATAGTTGCGGCAGTGGCATCTAATTCATCAAGTTCGCCATTGGCTCTGATTCCAATTTGAAGACAGAAACAAAACAATAACAAAGGTAAACTTTTCTAGAGGTGGTGTTTTGAGGACTGCAACTTCTCTTGTACATTGAATTGCTTAACTTCCTTAGAAAATATGATACAAATGAGTTCTATATAAAGAGACTCAAGATTACAAAGATATAAATGTTACATAGAAATGCTAAATAATAAATGCTAGATATTTTCTAGGAGGTATAGATCCAAGAATGGACTTTTCTAATCTCAAATGAATATAACTTTTCAACTTTCTTTTGACTGCATTTAAATTTATTCTAACAGGTATTTGTATTTAATAAAGATTTGGGTGGATTCCTATTGCAAAATTATGTGATTCTTCATTTGTCTTTTACTCTTCATTTGTTTCTTATTTGTACAGCATAGCAGTGACAGGTTCCGCATCTTCATAAATTTTATTGTCCATTACTCTTACTACTATCAGTATTTGTAAATCAGGTAGTTTTAATTTGTATATATAGAAACTAATTCTCAAGTAAATGAATATCATAATAGAGACGGTAAAATTATCTCTCAAAAAATTTAATATTGTTGTGTGTTTAGACTAGATTCAAACTATAATATCTTTTTAAGTTGAAAAAGATCTCTATACCATATCACCTCTTTATGTTTTTTTTTTGTTTTTTTTTTTAAGGGAAATATAAATTAACAAATAAAGGAAATGTGCTACATCCATTAGGAAAAAAAAAAAGAAAGAAAATCGGGACAAATACAAGAAATAACAAACTCGGGGTCAAAAATATAAACACAATACAACTATTAATTCTAAGAACACTTACCACTAAGAACCAAGAAAATAATCTAAAAGTCGGTCACAAAATCACACAGAGAATCCAGCATCAAGCAAAAATAGAATGCTCCAATCTGAAAACACGTCAAAAAGAGCAACAAAACCACAAAAAACAAAAAAGATATCCAATGAAGTCGAATACGCTCACCTCTCTGTTAGCTTAAAAATAGAATATGGTTCTCATGCCACGCTGAGAAACCTCACTAGTTGTCAACGGACCTACCACGTCTTTTGGTGTCACCGAATATAAAAAAGATCAATGTCATTCGGAGTTTTTCAATTCTACCAATAGCATGACAAATCATCCTCACCCCCCTCTAGCATGACAACATTTTAACCATCAAGAAACTTATACCAAACAAAAGATGCAGCCTCAGAGACTGGACTCAACATACAATGAGTAGAAAGGAGAGAAAAGTAGTCCCAGAGATTAAATAATTTATCTTTCGTTGGAATAGGATCCTGCTGGAGTTTCTTTTGAAAGTATTTTCTAAGTATGCCACCATTAATGCCAAAAGTTCCATTATAAAATTTAAATGGAATAGATGATTTTTCCGGATCTTAATTATATGTTTTAAATAGAGTTTTCTTGAGAAAGGAGTGTAAAACATGCTACTGTAAGAGAAATTGTAACTCGATTTAGCCAATCAAGGAAAAGGCACATATAAATGACATAAAGTACGTGTTTTTTCTTAAGACTAAATAAGTTAATTTTAACATTTTTCTTCATAGATTAAAACGTGTTATTGCATTAAACAATATTATATTTTTTCAATTTTCAAAACATGATATATATATATATATATATATATATATATATATATATATATATATATATATATATATATATATATATATATATATATATATATATATATATATATATATATATATATATATATATATATATATATATATATATATATATATATATATATATATATATAAAAGTAGCAAAGATGTTTCATTTTAAATTTTTCTAAAATTTCTTAGTATTATATATTTCTGTAAGCTCATAAATATTGAATATTGTCATTAATTTAAAATCAATTCACTACGCTAGAAAGGGTTTTAGGCAGCGCACCTTAGATAGCGCTTTTTTTCAAAAGCGTCGCTATAAGTTAAATTAAAAAAAAATACCGAAATTATAAACGAAATTGTGTAAAAGTGTTGCTAAAGGGGCACCTTAGACAGCGCTTCCCAAAAACGCTGCTAAAGGCCCTTTTTGACACTAAAGGCCCATGTATAAAGCGCTGCTAAAAGGGCATATTAGAAAGCGTTGCTAAAGGACCATGTATAAAGTGCTACTAAAGATGGAGAAAGCGCTGGTAAAGGTCCACATGAGACTGCGCTTTACAAAAGCGTTGCCTAAACCCCTGAAAAATTAAAATTAAAAAATAGATTTTAATCCATTTTATTCTCATATTGTCGTCTCCTTCTCCCTCAAACAACTTTCAACGCGCTGCTACGAAATTAACCCATAAACCCTTCTCCTCGCCGTCCTTCATCTTTCGTCGTTCTCCTCGCCGTTATTTGTTGAATAATAACTTAAGTTTATTTGGTTTTAGTTTCATTTGTGAATTGAAATTCTTAAATGATCGATTACTTAGTTCTTGAATTGTTCATGTGCATCATACAAGTTTCATTTTGATTGTATACCTTGTGATTACTAACTTGTTTATGGTTTGAGAAAGCTTAGTTCGAGATAATTTTATTGAGCATGATTGGATTTAGGTAGTTGCTGCCCGAATTTTGGTTTAGGGGTTTATAACTTACTTTGAATTTGATTTTCCATGTTTTGAATGTGCATTGAATAATAACTTGAGTTTCTTTGGTTTTAGTTTCATTTGTGAATTAAAATTCTTGAATGATCGATTACTAGGTTCTTGAATTGTTCATGTGCATCATATAAGTTTCATTTTGATTGTATACATTGTGATTACTAACTTGTTTATGGTTTGAGCAAGCTTAGTTCGAGATAATTTTATTGAGCATGATTGGATTTAGGTAGTTGCTTGCCCGAATTTTGGTTTAGGGGTTAAGAACTTACTTTGAATTCGATTTTCCATGTTTCGAATGTGAATTGAATAATAACTTGAGTTTCTTTGGTTTTAGTTTCATTTGTGAATTGAAATTCTTGAATGATCAATTACTTGGTTCTTGAATTGTTCATGTGCATCATATAAGTTTCATTTTGATTGTATACCTTGTGATTACTAACTTGTTTAAGGTTTGAGCAAGCTTAGTTCGAGATAATTTTATTGAGCATGATTGGATTTAGGTACTATCTGCCCGAATTTTGGTTTAGGGGTTTATAACTTACTTTGAATTTGATTTTCCATGTTTCGAATGTGAATTGAATAATAACTTGAGCTTCTTTGGTTTTAGTTTCATTTGTGAATTGAAATTCTTGAATGATCGATTACTTGGTTCTTGAATTGTTCATGTGCATCATATAAGTTTCATTTTGATTGTATACCTTGTGCTTACTAACTTGTTTATGGTTTGAGCAAGCTTAGTTCAGGATAATTTCATCGAGCATGATTGGATTTAGGTAGTTGCTGCCTAAATTTTGGTTTAGGTGTTTAGAACTTACTTTGAATTCGATTTTCCATGTTTCGAACGTGAATTGAATAATAACTTGAGTTTCTTTGGTTTTAGTTTCATTTGTAAATTGAAATTCTTGAATGATCGATTACTTGGTTCTTAAATTGTTCATATGCATCATATAAGTTTCATTTTGATAAGTTGTAACAATTATAACCAGAAAGCTTGTTAAAAGAAGTTCTTTCGTTTTTAGAAGCTTGTTGACATTGAACCATTATTAAGATCTCTCATGTAAGATAAGTGGTTGTCCGGATATTGTTTTAGAGGTTATGACTTATCCCAGATGTTGTTTTATATGTTATGACTTATCCCGAATGTTGTTTTATATGTACAACGCTCACTCACTCTGTTTCCGTGAGTTCGACCTTCTCGTTTCAACTTCTCGACGTTGTTGTTCGGTAAATCCGAGGTAAATTTCTTCTTCAAATTCTTCGATTGGCATCATCTACGAATGGAATGAACCCGCATGGTCTTCAAAGTATCTCACATTCCACATGACCTATGATTATTATGATTTATAACCTTCCTCCATGGCTATGTATGAAGCTCAAGTACATAATGTTATCTATGTTAATATCTGGGCATAAACAACCAGGGAATGACATAGACATATACTTGAAATCTTTAATTGAAGATTTCAAGATTTTGTGGGAGAACGGTGTGGAGGTTTATGATGGATATAGGAAAGAAAGTTTCAATTTGAGGGAAATATTGTTTGGCACAATTAACAATTTTCCAGTATACAGAAATCTATCCGGGTATAACATTAAAGGTGAAAAGGCGTGTCCTATCTGTGAAGATGGAAACAATACGACACGATTCAGAGTTTTTTAGAAGAATGTCTCTCTCGGTCATCGTAGATTCTTAAATTCTAAACATCAATATCGTGGATGGAGAATAGTGTTCAATAGAGATATCGAACAACGTAGAGTTCCACCATGATTGACAGGTGATCAAATTTTTGAAAAGGTGAAAGATGTGAGGATTCAGTTTGACAAGCCTTTTGCACATAAAGTTGTCACAGGTGGGTGGAAGAAGAGGTCGATTTTTTTTGAATTGCCATTTTAGAAATCTTTGTACGTAAGACATTTTCTTTATGTTATGCATATTGAAAAAAATGTATTTGAAAGTGTTATTGGTACGTTACTCAATATAAAAGGAAAGTCTAAGGATGACCTTAAAGCAAGGGAGGACATGGTAGAGATGGGAATAAGAACTGAATTAGGACCCGTGAAGAAAGGAAGACGAACATATCTACCACCTATTGCTTATACTCTATCTAGAAAGGAGAAAAAAATATTGTGTAAGTTTTTAACTGAAGTTAAAGTTCCAGAAGGTTACTCCTCATACATTTTCAAGTTAAAGAGTTTAATGACACATGATTGCCATGTCATAATGATACATTTTCTACCAATAGGTATATGTTCTAGTTTTCCAGAAACGGAAAGAAGCGTTATAACTAAATTGTGTTTTTTCTTCAGGTTAATTTGTAGTAAGGTGATCGATCCTGAGATCTTACCAGTTTTTCAAAAATAAATAGTTATTACTTTGTGTGACCATGAAATGTATTTTCCTCCATCATTTTTTGAAATTATGGTACATCTTGTTGTTCATCTTGTCAAAGAGACACAATTGTGTGGACCAACTTATATGAGATGGATGTACCCTGCTGAATGTTATATGAAAATATTAAAAGGGTACGTGAAAAAACGAAGTTTTCTAGAGGGTTGTATTGTAGAGTGATACGTTGTTGAAGAAGTGATTGAGTTTTGTACTTAATTTTTGTCCAATGTGCAATCCATTGGATTCCCCAAATCTCATATTTTTCGAAAAAAAAGATGGTAAAAAATTAATTGGAAATGAAATTGTGACAATATCAAGGGATGAAAGAGATCAAGTGCATTTGTATGTTCTGCACAATGACAATGAGGTTGAGCCATTTGTTGAAATGCACAAGGCTATACTCCGAGGTGAGAATCAGAGTAGAAATGAGAATTAAATAGTACGAGAGTGTTCGGATGTTGTATAGCAGGCAAGCAAAAAGTAAACTATTATTTTTACCGGGTGATATATGTTATATCGTATTGTATCCACATAGATTGGTTATTGATTCATCGTTTAACAATTCTATCGTTAATGAGTTTGAGAATAAATAGTTGTAAAGAAAAGAAAAAAAGTAAATGAACAAAAATATAAAGATAAACAGCTTGTCTGGAATGAATGCACACTACCCATCACAGTTTTAAATCTACCGTCCAGTTATACTCAGCCTACGATACTCGTTCGTGTCATCACATACCTCTCACAATCTAAGCTACTTATAACCCAAATTGAGAATCAACCGCATCACCTCGATAGCCATGTCTGGCCTACCGCAACAACACAGAAGTCAACCGTGTCAATCGTAACGACAATCTCTAACTCGAAACAAACAGCATAGAGGCATTAAGCTCAGATACTCTAAGTAAATGTTATCTCTAAAGCCATTTCTAGCATTCAAAAACTAACAGATAATCATCCTATGTAAGAATATGAGAAATCTATGTATAGCAAAGCTCAAATGCCTAACACAAGCTAAAAACATAAGAAAATCACCAACACAAATTCATAAAGCAAACTTTATACAACGCCAAGGGCGACAAATATACATGAGTTGAAGGTAAATATACATACAAAACCCAACAAAAGAGCATTACATAGAGAGGAGAAGACATAAACCACATATTTACACCGGTTTGTCGGAGCCTATAGAAGAGCAATCCACCTCCAATCATCCGTATGCAAAGCCTAATGTTGTTTTCTAAACTAATCTAGCAAAAATAAAGGTTCATGGAAATGGGGATCAAAATGCACCCCAAAATCATAACTAAAAATGAAGAAAATTAAAGTTATAAAACTAAACACAGACAACCGCGCTCAGCGGCTAGGGTGCGCTCAGCGGCCTACACTGATATTTACACGTAAATCGACTTAGACGCCACTCAGCGGCAAGGGCCCACTCATCAGCCTCTAAAACTAAGTTTCTTTCTTCCGCAACAGTGCCAAAACAAGAAGCACGCTGAAAACTCCGCTCAACTGCCTGACCATGCTCAGCGGCCTCTCTTGAGCAAAATTGGTCTTTTATTCATCAAAAATGTGTATTCAGAGCCGTGTCTTTGATACTTTATTCCTCAATGCTCCAACACGCACAAATACCTACGAAAACACACTAAAACTAATCAATCGGTACATTATGTACACAAAACACAATAAAACGTATTTAAAACAAAAAATTAGGTTATTCAACAATTATTAACAAACAAGAACGGATAAGGGCCATAAAACATATATACAAAATAACTATATTTTGGCACTTATCAACTCTCCCTAACTTGACACATTGTTTGTCCTTAAACAAAGTCAAGTAAACCTAAAGAAACAAAAGACGATAATCTAAGAATCACGAATCAACAAGTTTTTAAAAAGGAAAACAAATGTATGGTTCAAACGAAAACTTACACGACAAATACATACTTACCACTATCCTACAACAATAACATATAAACGAAACAAATCCTAAACACAAAAATCATACAAAACATTCTAAAACAAAACAAGCCCAATCATGAATCACACCTAGCAAAAATTCATCGGTAGATGAAGAGCACACAAAGGTGAGGGATAAAAACCACTCCTTCACAATCTTGCAAACAAAAGACTAAATTATGCATTCATCCAAAAACTAATATTGAAAATACAAATGCAAGAATCACAAGGGCTTTCAAAGCTTGTAATGTAGCTTGGTTAACAAACAAGTGATAAGTCCTAAAGCTAATCGAAACAAAAACTTGCCTAAACTTAAGGGAGTGATCAACTCACAAAGTTCCAAACAATACAATTCCAATCAAACTTCTTCTTTATCACAAATTATCAAACCAAAACACCTCTCTTATTAACACAACATTATTCATATTGTTTTTTTTCTTTTTCAAAGATTTTTTTCTTTTTTCTTTCTTTTTCTAATCTTTCTTTTTCACTTTTTTTTTCTTTTTCTTTTTCTCAACCTCATACCAACCACAATATAAGTACATAACCATTCCTCTCCCCAACATGAATCCAACCAACATCATTATGTGAATACTCCCTACTTTATAAGGCAAGGTAAAAATTAATACAACAACATATAGTTGAGGGTTCAAGAAACAAAGAAATCAACATCCAGACAAAAAAGTTGAATTCAACACTAATAGACAAGCATCAAGTTCAAATAAACATGGATATTGATAAAATTTCAAAGGGGTTAACAAAGGTTCACACACTCACAAGGTGAATTAAATATTTGGCTAAGGTATTTGTGCCCAAAATAAAAAAAAATGACTTGATCATTTTCATGCATTCATACAATCAACAAAAACAAAAGATTAAGCATGATAAAATCCAGCTAAAACAAGAATATGGCCTTAAGCATATGTAAACAATGGAAAGCTTCCTCACACTTATGGGTAAAAAGGGAACTAAAATGATTCAAATCATGAGCAAGTAATGCAAAAAGAATGATTGACATGGTAATTGTACAAATGAAAAGTTTCATAGACATGTTATGCTATAGAAAGCTATAAATGAGTACATGGCATGTACCAACTATAAAACTATCATTACCATACATCCGCGAGTTGAAATGATTAAACTCGGAAAATCACCAAATGTAACCTCAAGCTACCGGACCAAAATTCTAGTCCAAACAACAACAAAAGAATTAGAAAAATAAAATTTACAACATTTACATCCAACAAAACTCCCCAAGCTAAACACGGTGAGCATGCGAATAAGACAATTTTACAAAACAAAACAAATACAAATAAAAATACAAAAACATGGTGAAAATGAATTAACAATTTTAAAAGTGAATATTTAAAATAAAGAACAAATCATATTTCAACTTGTTAAAATACAAGTCACCACACATAAACAAACACAAACCAAACATGCTTGTTTTACTTCATAAGCTCGACGCCTTTATTGTGCAAGCTCTAGTAACCTCCTCTCGTCATACCATGGTATTGCCACACCACACAAACCTAAAGAAAGTGTCATAACATTCCCACAACAAACGTTACGAAAACGAGATAGCTTACAACAATACTTGAAAACAAGGTAAAACACACATATGTACAAATATGGAAAGTAAACACACAAAATGTACAAGTAACAATATACAAGTTCATATAAAAAGTCTATACAACATATACATTAATAACAAAACTCGAAAACAACGGAATTATTGCAATACAGAAACAATAAAACCAATACCCGACAACTGCGTCATTTTGTTTGGATGTTGCATAGTAGGCAAGCAAAAAGTAAAGTATTATTTTTACCGGGTGATATATGTTATATCATATCGTGTCCACAGAGATTGGTTATTGATTTGTCGTTCGAAAATTCTATCGTTAATGAGTTTAGGAATAAATAGTTGTAAAGAAAAGACAAAAAGTAAATGAACAAAAACTATGAAGGATATACAACTTGTCCGAAAAGAATACACACTACCCATCACAGACTTAAATCTCCGTCCAGTTATACTCAGCTTATGATACTCGTCTATGTCATCACATACCTCTCAAAATCTAAGCTATTTCTAACCCAAATTGAGAATTCAACTGCATCACCTCGATAGCCATGTCTGGCCTACCTCAACAACACAGAAGTCAACCGTGTCACTCGTAACGACTATCTCTAGCTCGAAACAACCAACATAGAAGTATTAAGCTCAGATAATCTAAGTAAATGTCAGCTTTAAACCCATTTCTAGCATTCAGAAACTAATATATAATCATCCTAGATAAAAATCTAAGCAATCTATGTCTAGCAAAGCTTAAATCCCTAACACAAGGTAAAAACCTTAGACAATCACCAACACAGATTCATAAAGCAAACTTTATACAACGCCAAGGGCGACAAATATACATGAGTTCAAGGTAAATATACATACAAAACCCAACAAAAAGAGCAATACATAGAGAGGAGAAGAGATAAACCATAAATTTACACCAGTTTGTCAGAGCCTATCGAAGAGTAATCCACCTCCAATCATCCATATGCAAAGCCTAATGTTGTTTTCTAAGATAATCTATAAAAAATAAAGGTTGATGGAAATGGGGATCAAAATCCACCCCAAAACCATAACTTAAAAATGAAGAAAAATGAAGTTATAAAACTAAACACAGACTACCGCGCTCAATAGCAAGGGCGCACTGAGCGGCCTCCACTGATATTTACACGTAAACCGACTTAAACGTCACTCAATGGCGAGGGCCCGCTCAGAGGCCTCTAAAACTAAGTTTCTTTCTATCCAAACAGTGCCAAAACATGAAGCGCGCTGCAAACCCTGTCTGACTGTGCTCAGCGTCCTCTCCTGACCAAAACTGGTCTTTTATTCATCAAAACTGTGTCTTCGGAGTCGTGTCAAACTGTATATTATGTACAAAAAACACAATAAAACGTATTTAAAAAAATGGGGTTATTCAAAAATTATTAACAAACAAGAATGCATAAGTTCCACAAAACATATATACAAAATAATTACATTTTGGCACTTATCAGAGAGCACAATCAAAGTTTTATACAGTGGTTTAAGGATCATATTTATTCAAAGTTTCATTTAGATCCCGCTTCAATATCAGACAAATTGGGATGTTTGGCATGTGGTCCAAGTTCACTTGTGTTTTCTTATAGAGGATATGCAATTAATGGATACATATTTTATACTAAAGAACAAGATGATAAAAGTACTATGCAAAATGGTGGTGTCACGGTTGTAGCTGAAGCATTGCACATTTCTAGTATGAAGGACTTAAACCTTAAATATGAAAAAAAAATCATATTTTGGGGTTATCGATAACATTTGGGTGTTTGATTACGATAATTTTAAGATTTCTATCTTTGGTTGCAAGTGGGTACATAATAGTGGCATACGAATGTATAAGTCAGGGTTTTTGCAAGTGGGTCTTAATAGGGTGGGGTACAAAGATGAGCCTCTTGTTCTAGCCTCTCAAGCTAAACAAGTGTTCTACGTTACTGACCCGAAGAGTACAAAATGGTTTATAGTTCTTTTATCTAACAAAGTGATTGATGATAAAAGTGTAGATCAAGGTGATGTTGATGTTGAGAATGAGTCGTATATTAGAAACGATCGAGATGACAATATTATAGCTGATGAATCATATATCAGAAAAGATCATGATGAGGGAATTTGGATCAATCCTTCTGTCCGGGTTCTTAAGAGACAAACTATTCACAATCCAACAAAGAAAAGAAAGAGATGTTAGTGAAAGTGGTAATATAGTAAAATGTTATATATTCTGTCATTTTCAATAAAATTATATATTTGTCATTTTATATACTCAATTGATTATGGAATTAGATATTTGGAATTACATATTTGGAATTAAATATTTGTCATTAGATACTTATGTTTTTCTTTGTTACATGTTAGATGTCTAGTAATGAGGATCACCCACACGATGATTCTATTAATGATGGAGACAATGGTGGAGGCAAATCCGCTAAGGGAGTGGAAAGAGAAATTAAATGTGGAAAAACTATTATGAAGAATATCGTTCGTGATAGAAATAGAGGCATAAAATATGATGTGCGTTGGAGTCCAAGTGACCAACTAATTGAGCCTAACAGTTCTAAATTGACAAGTTACATTGGTACAGTTGTAAGGAGAGAAATTCTAATTACTTGTGATGAGTGGAGAAATGAAAAGTTGGATGACGGTAAAAACTAAATTTGGAGTGAGATACAGGTACTTTAAATTATGTCTTTAAATTACAGTTATGTATTTAAATTACTTATATTAACGCCCTCTGTGTATGTTTTTCGTAGAGGTCTTTCAACATTGATGATAACAAAAAAGATTATTGTCTTGGATTGGCCAGAAAAATACTAAGATGGTTTAGAACATATTTAAACAGAAAGTATCTTAAAGATGCCGAACAAAATTTTGTTGATGCAGAGCTTCCAACGGAATATGCAGATGTGGTTTCACTTAAAGAATGGGAAGCTTTTAAAGTCGAATGAAAAACCCCAAAATTTTAGAGTGTAAGTGATGTAAATCGCCAAAGAGAATCTTCTCCTGCGTATCCATACAAAAAGGTCGTATGGGATATGCACGCTTAGAACAAAAAATTGTAAGTATCTATAAATTCAATGATATACTTGTTCATCAAGAGTTATAACTGATATTATTTTTTGTTTTAATGTGTAGTTAAAAGAGGAGAAGAGTTCTGAAACATCTCTTCCAAAACATGTTTCGTGGAACATTGCCCATGTGGGTAAGGATGGAGTTGTTAAAGAAGATGTACAACAAATTTTAGAGAAATGCGTAAGTATAACATTGATTCTTTAATTAAATCAAAATTTTATTAACATATAATATTCATGCGTAAGTATAACATTAATTCTTTTTGATATTCATATGAATTTCGAGAGATTTTGTCTCAGTCTATATCTCCACCAGATGATTGTAGGAGCATACTTAGTCGAGCATTAGATGTTCGTGAGTATTCTTGTCGGGTAAAGGGTAAGGGACATGGGGTTTCTCCAACATCCTTGAAAAAGAACAATCCAAAGACAAAAGTTGCTAGGAATAAAAAACTACAGGCAAGGTTGGATATGCATTAGAAGCTGAAGTTCTTGAATTGAGAAAGGATAAAGAAAGACATCAATCAAAAAGGGAAGCTTCAGGTGTTAAAGATACTAGTGACATAGCTAATGTCAATTGTGCAGTTCAAACGAGTACTCCCGAGGTAATTATATATTATTATGAAATTAAATTAGGGTAATTTATTTAACTAACATATATACACATTAACGATGTCACATTTATTATTAGTTTTAGGGCATTTCGCCTTGTCAACTCTTTTTAGAGACACCGACTTATCGCATGGTTGGAAAGGGAAAAGTGCATAACACTCTAGGAGATGTACTTCATCTTAGAACATTGTTATACCCCAAAATTTTCCCTCCTATTTCAAGTCAATCCACATCTCCATACTCAAGGATTTCTCAAGGGGTGACCAGATGAACCCTCTCCTAAGCAATCAACCCATAACTAGGGTTTTGATTCTCTAAAGTCAAGGATGAGTTACATTGCCTCAAATGATCATCATAACTCCTCATATGTCTCAAGGAATCACCATGGAAAGTTTCAAGCGTCACAACTCAAGTTTGCTCAGTCAATGGCTCATATGGTTGAAAATGAGTTGTATTGGACAAAAACTCAATAATGGTCAACATACAGTCAAACATCTTAATTTTTGGTCAACATCAAGATTTTGAAGTCACATTCATCATTTGATCAAGGGTTGATCATGATTCATCAAGAAAACTCAAGATTTGATCAAAAGTCAAAGTTGCTAAATTAGGGTTTCTTGACAAAAATTCAACAGAACTTTGACCAGGCATAACTTTCCTATACTTTATCAAAAAAATTTCCACCATAGATAATTTTGAAGAGAATTCAATTCTCTACAACTTTGTGTCTCACAAGCTTTGGCAAAAAATGCTTCATTTGAGAGTTATGGATCAAGACATTATTATAGGTCCTTCTAAAAGTCAACAAAAAGTAATCTTTTTCAAAAGAAGTGTACATGAATATGGAAAATTCAATGAAGATGAAACCAAAAGGAGTGTTTATAGGACATCTTGATCTTTTTAAAAAGTCCAAGAACACTTCAAAATGTTTAAAATTAAGCAAGATACAATTTATGAAAGTTTAGGAAATTTGAAGAAATGCATGAAGGGAAATACCAAGAAAAATCATTTTTTTTCCAAATGGGCCTAAGTTTTTGTGATATAAACTTGTTTCCAACATGGTCCATGACTTCCAAGACCAATTGCATGTCTCTCTTCATTTTATTTAATTTATTTTGGAATTTATTCACTTAAATCCAATTTTAATTAAAATACAATGCAAAAATCAAATTAATAAATGCAAGGCTGGATATTTGTCAGTCTTGAGGACCAAGATACTCCCTACAAGCTGGAAATTTCAAAATTGGCAAGATATTGAACATGATTGAATCCAAAAAATGTAATATTTGGTGCAAATTTTCAATCAAATATGTCCACATGAATGCAATATATTTTCTCATTATTACTGACCTAAAACACTCCGCACTATATATTCTACAAGACCTGATCATTTAGAGGACGAATTTGGCAGCCAAGAGATTAGGGTTTGAAGTGCAAAAATTGTCAAGAAACTTGCATTATCGAATTCCAAATTCCAACCACGTTCAATTTGAAACAACCATCACAACTTCTTCCTGTGGTAATAAAGGGTAGGTATGGGTTGTTCTTGATGGCCAAAAGCATCTAGAGCAGGCCCTTCGAACATCGCCATGCATGTTCTTGATCCAGACTTGCTTAGTATGTTGTTTAGAACATGAACAAACTCTTAAATGAGAGCTTCAATGTCAGAATCATGAATTGCCATTATTAGGGCTTTGAATCAGAGAAGCTTCGTATCACAGGTTACAGGCCGATTCAAGACAAACTAATACCACCATTGAACCCACATGGGTCGATTTAGGGGGGGTAGCCATGATTTCTCGCTTTAAATTTCAATATTTTGCAGGTTTGAATTTTTGATTGATCGGAAACGATGGTGGAAACCACCCTGCATGGCGGTCAAGGGTTTAGAGTGTGGTGCTGACTCAGACGTGGAAAATCCCATCCATCCCATTGGTTCATTCAAATGGCCATGAACCCCACCAGCGCACGTTTTGATTCAAACTGATTTCTGGGAATTAATTTCCCTTAGATATTTATCTTTGTGGCATTATTAGTGGGTGTATTACCGCCCTAGCAGTAAAAGGTGCGCACTTAGTTCTTTCACCCCTCAGGTCATGGTTTCGAGCCTGCCCTTTTGCTGTTTTTTCTTGATTTTTTATTTTTACAGGTTTCAACATACACATACATTTAGAGGGGTGGTTCTAACACCAATGAAACATGTCACAATGGCTAGGTTTTGTGCCTGCAACCCCAAGGGCGTGGGTTCAAACCCTGGTAGGACCAAACCCTTTTTTGGCACAAATCCATTTCATTTTTCTTTTTCTTTTCAATTTTATGTTCTATTTTAATTTCTTTTGAAAATTAATTTAATTATTTTCTTAAACTCCAAAAATAATTTAATTTCAGAATTAGGTTAATTAAACATTTAATTAGTTTTTGACATAAAAATAATTTATTTTTCTCATAATTTAAATTATTTATTCATAATTAATTGTTAATTAACTTAGAATTAGGTTTTATTCACTAAACTCAATTTCAAAAAATATCAAAAAAATATTTTCCTTTTACAATTAGGGTTTAGATGTTTTTTCCTATCATTTGACATTTTTCTTTCAATTTATTTACTATTCCGCACTTTAAATTCTAGAAATAGTTGTATAGGTTGCAAAGTTTTTTTGTAATAGTGTAGATTTATTTTTCTGTCTTAATTTTCGCACCTCATATTATGTAACTGCCCCAAATTCATGTAATAGCGTAGGACATTTACTTTCCGCACTTTATTTTCCTGTATATATTTAACTTCCTATATGTATGCTAACTAGGGTTTGTATGGCAAGATTAAAATCAATCTTAGAATAACCCTAATCCAAAGATAAATATTTGAACTTAACACGCTCTATCACACTTGCACCCCCTTAAGGTATCCTCTCTTGTTGCCTTTCGAATACAATGGTCATGTCCCTCGAACGTAGGGCTACCATTAGCAAAAGTCCCTCGACTCAAAAATCATCATAAATATCATAGTCCCTTGATGACCCTCGATGTTGCCTACGAATATATGATCTCGTCCCTCGGTTGTTGCCTACGAAAAGTGATGATCGTCCCTACGAATTTGCTAAGGTATCCTTACATGTTTCCTTCAATGACCATACGATGACCCTAGGATTGTCCCTTCACATCCAACGGATAAAGTTACCTACCAACTAATGGTATGGTTAGCCTTATCCTAAAGGAGAAGGAAAATAACAAGAAACGAACATTCTAAGTAGGTAAATAAGACTCTATTGCTTGCTCAATCCAAATCAAAAATTCTTTTCACACCTCACACTATTTTCAAAAACTATTTTCCAAACAAACACTTTGTATACATTCCAGCGAGAATCATTACAAAGTTAAACATTTTCCAGACAAATATTTCCAAACACTTCGTATACATTCCAACGAGAATCATTACGAAGTCAAAGCAAAATATTTTTCACTTACTTTTTCAAAATACTTTTAAAACCACACAAACACAAAAATCAATTTTTCAAAAGTGAGCTAAGCAATTAAGAGCCTGTAGATAACTACGGATGGAAAGGGTGCTAATACCTTCCCGTTTCATAATTGCCTCCCGTACTCCGAATCTAACAAAGGTCTTTTCCTATTCTTTTCACCTTCTCTTTATTGGATAAAAGAAAAGTCGGTGGCGACTCTTGCTATCCTCATATTTGCGATAAAACGCAAAACAAACAAGTCGGTTCTCCCACCGTATTACAGAACTGGCAACTCTGTTGGGGAATACACCCAAAGAGAGGTTACCTTAGGGCTATAGATCATTTTTACTCGCTTTCTATCTACTTTGTGAGCTTTACTTTTAAGGGTTGCTTGGGTATTATATTAGTGGGAGATCCTACACCCGGATCCAGGTTTCCTTAGGTAAGTAGCAATAGATCATCACGACTGTCCAACATAGACCAAAATAGTTAAAATGATGGCTACGGTTAATGTGACACTTTGGATGTCCTAATGTTTCTCATGTTCAGTTGACGAAATATTTGGCATCTGTGTGGTGTCATCAAGCACTAACTAAAATTTTAGAACCCTAATTGACCCATATTGGCCATTAGAAGGTAATGAGATGGTCGACTTTGGTGCAGACCGAGGTTGGTTGATACTCAATGCTACGCTCATTGAGATTCGACTTTCGGGATGTTTCGGTCGACCATTAGGCAGTCGAACTGAAATAAAGCATGCGAGAAAGATTTGTGATATGAGATTCCTAGAACCCGATTACTCTTTTAGGAAAGGTTGAACCAACTTAAACTCTGGTATGGTAGACACCTATACCTCGTGCAAGCCTTAAACCTAGGGCTATTGTGTGAATTGCTTATGTGTGCTATTTAAACATGACCTCATGACATCATAACATCATAATATCATATCATTTCTAACCATTTCAAGGACCTAGGGATTTATCTTTGCTCTTTGTTGTAGGGTTATGGCTACCAGAAAGACTATCTAAATCAACTTTATGGGCATACCTTCTCAAATCAAGGAGTTAGTCTCATAAATTCTCGATCACTCTCAATTCATTAAGAGGTTGGTTATCTACTCGACTTGGTTACCTCCAGTTTGAAGAAGATATGATGAGCATCGTATTCTAGTTCTTTGATCTGAAGCATCATTGCTTTACTTTCCCAGACTATCAGTTGGTACCTACAATGGAAGAGTTCTCTAAGCTACTTGGGATACCCATTCTTGATCAAATGCCATTCACTGGTTCAGAAAAAGTTCCGAGGTTTGAAGACATTGCATCAGCTCTACACCTAAATCGGTCAGGCATTGAAGCCAATTGGGAGACAAGAAGTTGAGTTAAGGGTTTGCTTGCTAGATTTCTGATAAAGAAGGCTTGATAATTCTTAAAGGCTATGAGTTTCCACGCTTTCGAAGACATTTTAGCTTTACTAACCTATGGTTTGGTGTTATTCCCTAATTCAGACCAATTCATAGACGTGAACGCCATCAAGATATTCCTCACTCATAATCCTGTGCCTACCTTGCCCGGGGATATTCTGCATTCTCTTTATACCCGTACCAAGAAAAGACAAGGGACTCTCATGAGTTGCATACCATTATTATTCAGGTGGTTTATTTCGCACCTTCCTCGATTAGTGATGAAGAATGAACAAGGTCTGAAGTGGTCTCAAAGGTTGATGTCACTCTCTCATTCAAGTATCTGTTGGTGTCTCTACTCTTAAAAGGACATCACTTTCATTGAGCGTTGTGGAGAATTCCCTAATGTACCACTCCTTGGCATAAGGGGAGGTATCACTTACAACCCTTGCTGCGCTACGTCAGTTTGGTTATGCTCGAGGAGATGGTTCTCATGACATGATTATCCAAGGCATTATGTTTACTATGACAACGATCTCCATGGTTATCTCAGAAGGTTTATGCACGCTTGGGGCATGGTGAAGAAAACTGATATCAAGACCTTGGGGCATAAAAATTCCATTCCTTGGGAACCTCACCTTAAATAGGTGCGAGCTCGCGCTCAAAATCTCATGATGCCATATGCTGCCGTCCTACCAGTAATTTTTGAACCTGTTGTCGAAGGCGACGAATCCTATACCATTCTCCATCCAGACATGCCAATTGATTTCGAAGAATTGAAGAGATCTCGGATTCAACTCAAAGAAGAACAAGATACATTCGAAGCTCAGTGTTATGCAAGCGAGAAAAGAGTATTAGAGCTGACAAAGCTGCTTCACGAGGAATGTAACACCCCAAATCTACCCGGTAATGATAATTAAAATCAGAGTTTCAAAATTTCCACAAACATGAGTTATTACATTATCAACTTGAAAACCAACACATAATATCCTAACATAACAGATACATAACACTTAATAACAATTTATTAGTCTTCAAAAATTTACTTCAACTTTATTTAATAACTACGCAGCGGATTCATAACTTTCAAAACTTTATAAGAAACATAGAATCCTTTAAACAACTTAATCCAAAGAAACAACTTCTTAAAATAACAACTGGGATTAAATTGAAAACATCATAAAATCAAATAAGCGTTCATCCCCCCGAGTGCTACGTATCAGAGCGACGACACCAACAAGCTACTAAGTCTCTACTCCTCGTTACCTGCACGTTACTAGTATAAAGGCAACGAAGAATAAATAGAAAGGGTGAGATATCGAAAAATATAAGCAAAAGTATGATAACTAATATATTAGATCTAGAATCATATAATATTCACCGCTTCAACCAAGTACAACTTAACAATCAACAAAACAACATAGTAAATAACAACAATTATAATAACAGTTATAATTACTATTTTCGCAACTTCCCAATAATACCTGTCACAATACAATGTTAGCATAAACTCACATTAAGTCACCAACAACATATTGCAACAAAATCATCATCACGACACGATCACCAACATTATCATAACAACATCACCAATAACTAATTCATTTATAATGCGACTCTAAACAATGCACATGCATGTGGTACCAACAGAGCTTCAACCCTCTTCACTAATTGTCAATTAATAGAGGCACAAGGCATAAGCCTTTTCACAATTACCCCAATACAGGACTTCAGAAATGCAAATGAAATGCGACGCTAACAACATACAACAACAACATCACAATATTACTTCACTGGCCATAGGCCTAAAACGTCATCAAAATAATCCATAACAACATTATTTCATCTTCACCTCACAATATCAAAATGTCACAACAATTCAGTATCACATAGAAACATCCTGCAACTTCACATAATTCAACAACACACAACAATAGTACACTTCACTGATAATTAACAAACAAAGTAACAACACCATGTATTCAACACAATTACTACAAAATAATATAATAAAATTCACCTACTAATTTATCTTAGTCACCCTGTCAGTTTTTATTAAATTCCGGACAATTAATTATACCGCTTAATTGACTAAAATGTACTTTTATTCAGCATATTCCACATAATTTCACAAAAACAACATCACCACAATTATCTACTAATTAATCTTAGTTACACGGTAACTTTTCATTCAATTCTGAGCAACTAAATATACCGCTTAATTTTGGCTACTATCTAAATTTTGGGACTGTTACTATTTCCTGCATTATTAAAATTATTCTGTTATACTGAATCCTTCTAGAGGAAATATCAAAAGTTTTTGCTTCCGACCATCAAAACTTCTGCACCATCAGAACTTCTGCTTAATCAAAACTTCTGCACGATCAGAACTTCTGCACCATCAGAACTTTTGCACTATCAAAACTTCTGCTTCATCAGAACTTCTGCACCATCAGAACTTCTCCACCATTAGAACTTCTGAACCATCAGAACTTCTACTTCATCAGAACTTCTGCACCATCAGAACTTCTGTGCCCTCAAAACTTCTGCTTCATTAGAACTTCTGATTGATCGCTTACCGCCATAACTTCGACGATTGCTTTTCTTTTGACCATCGAACTTCGATCGATCTTTTCCGACCATCGAACTTCTAACCACCGCTTTACTCGACCATCAAAACTTCCGATCGATCGCTTTCGACCATCGAACGCCTAACCATCGCTTTACTTCGACCATCGAACTTCGACCGATCGCTTTACCGCCATCGAACTTCGCGATTGCTTCTTTCTTGACCATCGAACTCTCGACCGATCGCAGATCGACCATCGAACTTCTAACCACCGCTTTACGACCATCAAAACTTCTGACCGATCGCTTCTACTTCTGACCATCAGAACTTCTAACCATCGCTTCTACTTCTGACCATTAGAACTTCTGACTGATCGCTTCTACTTCTGACCATCAGAACTTCTGACTTATCCTTAGAAGTTCTGAAAAGGAATTATTCTCAACAACACTAGTCTGCTACTAATATTACTCGTTATGCTATTTTATTCTTCTGTGGCTATTTGTTTGCTACAAACTACGTGTTAAATTCACTATCATAATGATTATGTGATTCTAATTATACTAATAGCACATGTATTTATCATACTTAAAAGGTTCCTATTAGTAATGTCAAAACAACTACCTAAACCATGCCGGTCCCTTACAACTTCATCTCCTTCATCGTTTTCCTTATTTTTCCAGCACTACGTGTTCTTACAGTTCAACCCAGAATCAACTTATTTTTCCAGAAACACAACTTATATTCACCAACATATATTCACATATGAATATTATAACAACACGGGGAAACTGTAACGCCCCGTTTTAATTAATATAACATTATATTAATATTTTTGAGTTATCGTTTGACGATTGTTTTGGCGGCGAGAATATTTATATTAATCGGTATATCTATTAATATATTTATGACGCTCGTCTCGTCCTTTTATTCCGTTCAGTTCGGTAAAATATTATTTGGACCGATATTTAATTCCCCGGAATTATTTTAATTAATTGAGTTAATAATATTATTAGATATTATTAGTGTGTTAATTAATAAAAATAAGTAAAGAGGATTAATTGTGTAGAATTGGGTTTACACCCTGGCTTACTAGTAAACTACATAAAACACATTTTCCTCATTTTCCTTCTATTACAACACAAAGCTAAACTTAGCAACATAGAGAGAAATAGAGGTTTTAAGAAGAAGAAGAAGAAGAAGAAGAAGAAGAAAAGAGCAAGAGCAAGGTTTGATTTGTGGAATCATCAAGAATCATCCAAGCACTTGAGGTAAGGGTTTGATTTTCCATTTCATTATAGTTAGGGTTTGGTGATATATTTTGGATTTGGGGAAAATTGATAGGTTGATCCATGAGTTTGGTGAGTGAGTGTTGAAATAACTTAGAAAGATTGAGTTAGGAGTATGGATTATTGGTGTCTTATTGTTAAGCTTAGTAGGAATGAGTTTCTAGAAGAAGAAAATATAGAAACCAAAATTATAGGGCAGAATAGTCCTTTTGAGCTTATAGTATCACTTATCTTTAGTAAACAGTGACTTATTCTTATCGGTCTTTCCGTCCAATTTTTAGGAAAAATTGGACGAAAAGGACTAACGTCGACCTTTTGGAACAATTAAAGGACCACTTTGACACTTTTTAAAGATAAGGGACCAGAATGTACCTTGAGGTATAGTTAAGGGACTAAAAAGGGTATTTTGCCTATAAAAAACTAGAAAAGTTACACTGCCTGCATGTTGAACCGAGGAAGAAGATGAGTGAGCCATGAAGCAAGGGGGAGGCGCCCACCTCAGCTTGAGGTGAGGCCGTCCCCTACTCCAAGGCACCCGCCTCCAATCATGGTACATGGCTGGGACGTGCGTCCCTGGTGCTAGGAGGAGAGAAACGAGTTTTTGCTGTTTTAAGTTTTTCTCAGATTCTCTCGTATAATTGCTCGCATAATTCTTCATTTTGTTTTTGTTTCTGTTAATTTCCCAAAATCCATATACTACTAGTCAGTATTAATAAAATATAATTAGGACATAAGTTAGCCGATTAAATTTGGAACCCGATTATGTTCCGATTTCCCGATTTCGGTAATTTCGGCGACGGAGCAAGTTGCTCCAAATTCAACAAAAATTGACGTGCTAGCTAAGTTCAATGTGTAGAACGAGTGGCGAGGTTAGTTTTTTGAAATTATGAGTTTTTACGAACGACTCAAGTAGGCCAAATCACTTAATTGAATCGGATTGCGTTTAGTCGATTTAAGGCACGTATGGACAATCCGATCATGATGTTGACCATTATGATTAATGCCGTTATTAGGAATGGCTTTCATGACGATTATTGATGTTTGACTATTTTTCCTATTTGGAATTTGGTGAATAAATTGATAATGATGTGTGTGATTAAACATGATGTTTGGCGATTTATGTATTTATTAACGAATACTTGATGACATGCGATGCGATGATAGGTTTATCTGGATGTGGATGAATATGGCGACGTGGACTTTATGTCAATTTTGATGAGCGATGATGATGTTTTTGTTGTGTTGTTTTTTATTGTCGAGTCACATACATTGCATTGGCGACGAGGGCTTTTATGCCAAGCGACGATGGGATTTATGCCAAATGTTCCTAATTATGGACAAAGCGACGGGTACCACATGCATAACATAGTCGTGTCTTATGGAGTCAGTTATGTTTATGTTTGAGTTGTTTGGCGTTGGGTTTTAATTGATGGATTATGTGGAATTGCGATGATATATGATGTTTTGTTTGGTGATGATCTTTATGATGAACATGAAATGAATATGACGTGATAATTTCATGATAACTATGCGATGAATATAAATGATGAGTTTTGCGATGATTTGACTTTAATGAAATGCTTAATGCAAATATGATGTGATGATTGTAACGCCCGTTTTAATTAATATTATATTATATTAATATTTTTGAGTTACCGTTTGACGATTTTTTTTGCGACGAGAATATTTATATTAATCGATATATCTATTAATATATTTGGCTTCGCTTGTTTCCGGGTTTTTATTTCGCTCGGTTCTAAAATATTATTCGGATCCGATATTTAATTCTCCAGAATTATTCTAATTAATTGGATTAATAATATGATTATATATTATTAGTGTGTTAATTATAAAAATAAGTTAGGGGTGTGGGGAGCAATTGAAGAGATTGGGTATACACCCTTGTTGCTAGTAAGGATACATATAAGCCATTTTTCCCCTTTTCTTTCCATTTTTCCTACACCAAGCCAAACATAGAAGCATGGAGAGAAAAAGAGGGTTTTGGGAAGAAGAAGACGAGGAGCAAGAACAAGCATGATGTTGGGATTTTGTTGGAGCATCTTGCAATCAACCAAGCTAGAGGTAAGGGGTTTGATTCTCCATCTCATATAGTTAGGGTTGATAGTTGTATTTTGGATGTAGGGAAAAATTGATAGTTGGTTTATAGGGTTTTGGTTGGTTGATGGTTGAAATAGTTTAGAAAAGTTGGATTTGGAGTAGGGATTATGGGTGTGTTTCATTGCTAGTAGTAGAAATGAAAGTTATATAATGAAAATGGAAGAGAAGAAACTGTAAACTGTTGAAAAAGGAAAAACCAGAAAACAATTATGCGGGGAAGAAGAAAAGAATGGAATGGAAGGTGGTGCATGGGGGAGGCGACAACTCCATGTGTGGGGCGACCGCCCCCCTCCTTGAGGCACCCGCCTCCTTCCCTTAGAACAAGCAGGGACGTCTGTCCCATTAGGTGAGGAGTGACCAGCAAAAATTCTACGTTTATGTATGTTCTGCATAATTTTTCTGTTTTCTGCAGAAGTTATTTTTCTGCATAAATTGGTTATGTTTCCTCTAATTCACTTAATTCCATATACTACTAGTTGGTATTAATAAAATATAACTAGGACATAAGTTAGCCGATTAAATTTGGAACCCGATTATGTTCTGATTTTTCAATTTCAGTAATTTCGGCGACGGAGCAAGTTGCTCCAAATTCAACGAAAATTGACGTGCTAGCTAAGTTTGACGTGTAGAACGTAGTGGTGAGGTTAGTTTTTCGAAATTACGAGTTTTTACGAAACGACCGAATAGGCCAATTTACTAAGCAATGAATCGATTGGAAGCTTGTAGTCGATTTAAGACACGTATGGAAAACCATCATGAAGGTCTGACGATTATGATTATTAGCGGTTAGGAATGGCTTTCGCGACGATTATAGGTTATTGACTATTTTTCCGTATTTGGAATTTAGTGAGTGAATTGATAATGATGTGGTATGATTAAACATGATGTTTGCGGCGATGTATTTATTAATGAGTACTTGATGATATGCGATGCAATGATATATGTCTTTATACATGATGATGTGATGATTATCTTGATGTTGTTAATAAATGCTTCCGATTTCTGAATGCATGATTTTTGATGATCATGAATTATTGGTGATGTTTTGCATAATGCAAATATGATGCATGATATATTTATCTTGATGTGGATAAATTATGGCCATGTGGGCTTTATGCCAATTTTGATGAGCCGATGATGATGTTTTTGTGTTGTGTTGTTTTATTGTCGAGTCACATACATTGCATGGCGATTTGGGCTTTTGCTGCCATACGACGAGGCTTTTATGCCGTTTACCTATGGGCTTTATGCCAAGTGTTCCTAATTATGTACAAAGCGACGAGTGCCACATGCATAACATAGTCGTGTCTCATGGAGTCGGTTATGTTTATGTTTGAGTTGTTTGGCGTTGGGTCTTAATATGATGTGATGATGTTTGTGACGATGGGCTTTTATGCCAAAAGCGACGATGGGCTTTAGCCAAATTGTGATGATCTTATTTATGTTGCTTATGTTATTAGCATTGTTTGATGTTGTTGTTTGATGTTGCTGTTTATGATTGCCGTGATGGAATTGCACTTATTAATCTATACCCTTTATAATTCCGAAACTATATATATATATATATATATATTATCATGCCTTTAATTATATGTTTTGGATTATCTCACCCTTTACTTGTTCGCCGTTACCTTTATATTGGTAACGTCCAGGTTATGAAGACAGAGTTTATAGCCGCTGCTAGTCGAGTCGGTGTCGCTTTGATACGTAGCACACGGGGGGAATATTTATGTTGTCTTGTTGTTGTTCTTTTGTTGTTTTTCCTTTTGTAAATATGAATCATACTTTATGAAAACATGATTTGATGAGGAAGTTTAATAAAGAAAATGTTTTGATTTTTATGAATCAATTTATGATTTCTGATGATGCTATATATCCGAGATTTATACTTTAAAGCAAACTGTTTAAAGTGATTTGTTTTTGAAGGTGTGACGCCTCAGTATTTAATTTATGAAATTTTAAATTACTCTGGTTTTTGCTTATAAAACCTTGGGGTAATATTCGGGTGTTACATTAGTGGTATCGGGAGGTCGCCCGCCCGCCACGTTATTAATGTGTTTAACCTCGTTGTATGCGTATATGTGTGAAACACTCGTTTAACCGCTTGCTTTATTTGTTTGTCTGCAGAGATGAGTTTGAAAAAGTGGGAGAAGTTTTACTTGGTGGCGCCAGGGCTTAAAGATGGAGCCTCAAGCAGGGTTACGCTTTGGTAACTTGAAGGGTAAGTTTGAAGACGCTATTGTAGTTTGGTAAAGATGGTTTATGTCACCTTCATGATTGTCATCGCTATTGAAAATTGAGAACCCATCACCCTTAATCTCTTGTCGATAGTAGGTTGGATTTGGTTGGTAGACTTGTCTCGCCTTAATAGTATGAAGTGTATGAGTAAGAGGTGGTGCATGGTTACTTGAGATGTAGGCGAATTTGGATTTTGGTGAGGAACAAGATTTTGGCAAGCGAACTTCTTGTTGTTATTCTTCCGAAGTATATTGTGAAGATGTGAGTGAATTACCGCCGTAGTGCGAAGTGAAGTTTTGATGGATTTAGTTTCTGGAACTAGTTGGGATTCGAGGTATCCTTAAAGGATGTTTGTTTCTGAGTTAGAGTTGAAGAGTCAACGTGAGGATTGGTTTGAGCATAGTTTGTTTATTCGAGCGGGTCGCCGTGGAATGCTCCAGTTGTGTTGTTCAAAAGGAACGAAGCGGATGTTGAGGACAAGTGTCTAATTTTGAGGATTGATATTTGGATGAATCAGTCATTCAGAGTTTATGTGTTTAGTGAGATCGATGTGAAGTCTAGCTCTCTACAGGTTAGTGTGAGAACTGAAGATGTTTAGACAATGCTTTTCAAGATAGTGTATGGTCCTGGCGAGCATCTGTTGATGTCATTTGTGTGACTAATGCGTCAGGTATGATTTTGGAATGTTCAGACAGTACTCTTATGAGTAGTTGTAAAAGTTATTTCGTGTTCATGGATATTATTTGGTTCACATCAAGTCAAGGAAATTGTGGCACATCCAGCTTATGCTATCGAGTGAAGTTAGACCCGCATGCTCTAGTATTCCAAAGATAGAGTTTTGAACCGTTGGACGTGAGTGCCTTGTAGCGACTTAGACTTGTAATATTTTGGACAGCTCCGCCAAGATTTATTTTGTATCTGTAGAAGACTTCAAGGGTTATTTTGAGTTTAGAAGTTCTTTGTTTTGGATGGTTAGCTTTGTGAGTTTGATGGAAGATCTTTTATAAGTTGGTATTGATTGTACTTCACTTGAGATGGTTGAGTCATTATTTGGACTTCGCAATGGGAAGCGAATTTGTTTGAGCTAGTGAAAAGTTTAGCGAATGCTTTGATTTTGGTCTTGTTTCGTACTGAAGAACCTTGTGCGGTGTATTGTGATATTTTATTTTGGACTTAAGATGTATTTCGACATAGAGTTGGAAAAGTGTATTGCTACCTTGGAACGATTTGATTTTCATAAGGGAAAAGTTGTCGGACGCATGAGTTAGAGTTTGATGCGGTTATGCTCATTTGATATCTTAAAGGTACAGATGTTAACGACGAGGAGATTGGAATTGTTGAAGACAATTCAAGCTCGAGTACGATCTATAAAGAGACTTCGTCTGGTGTTGAGTTTAGTATTTTGATATCGCGGATAACCCAAGAATATTTGATTTGGGATTTATTATTTTGAAGAATGTCGCATGTATGTTTTGGGACACTTGTTGAAATTTAAGTTTAGAAGGTTATCGAGGATTTATTTACTACTATCATATGGATTTCGTTGGATACTAATAGCCGTGGTGGATTATTAGATTGCTACTAAGCTAAGTCTTGACGGTAAAGAAATTTGAGATGGTTTGGTAGCCAGAGGTACCTTAAGATGATTGATGTTTTATAAAGGAAAGTGTTCTAATGTGACTGAAGTCGGTCGCAACGATGTTCATGTTGGGTTCCATAAAAATTTATGTTATGGTTCTAAGTCCAACCCTTTGTAATTACAAGAAAGAGATGAGATTGATGGGTAGAGTTCTTGAGAGAGTGTTTTGGTTTGAATTACCACTTTGGAAGATTGAAAGTTATGAAAGGTGTTTCGAATAAGAAACCAAGTATTAATCGCTATGACGGTGCGGGATGGTGATTACTAATACAAATTTTGGGAATTGAATTGGTATAAGGGAAGACTTCGTTGAAGTTAAGTGTATACGTCGAAGTTTCACAAGTGAATATTTGGAAAATATTTGAAAAGGTCAAACTATGTCGTGTATTTTAGGGGATCAATGGACGTTGATCAATCAAGAATGAAAGAGTGATTTTTTGAGTTGATGAGACTGATGTTACGAGGTGTCCACGATGGTACGCCAACGCACCCATTTTGAGTAATTGTGAAGTTGAGGATTAACCAAGTTGTTTGACGGTTGGCATTATATGCGTAAAAGTGACGCATCATGGTTTAGATATTGAGCATTGAATTTGGACTAGTGAGTTATAGTCGTTAGTATACGCCCTAGAATGAGTAGTGTATCACAGTTCGGTTATGTTTGAGTAACTTGTTATTGTTCGAGGGTTGTAAGTTGGTAACCTACAAGGACGATGTGACTTTGTGATTTTCTGGAATGAAAGTGATAACTGCAAGTGTAATTCTTGAGTTCATGCTTATGCGTGAATGAAGGCACCTTTTTCGTGTTTGTGTAGCACGCGTGGTACTGTCCTATTCTGATTGTTTTAGTTTTGGTTTGTATAACCATTTTGTTGTTTTCATTTTGGCGATGGAGTCGGTGTTGTGTCGTAGGACTTTATGTTTCAATCTTTGATAACTCGTTTCCGAGGTGTCGGTTTGAGTGTGTGGCTAATTCCATGGTTGAGGCGTTAGGATGGTATCGATCTTGTTTGTTTGGTTCTCGAGTGAACCGGTGTGTCTGCGACTTGTTTGGTTGTTGGGTTGTTAGTTAGTTTTCAAGTGCATTGTATGGGCTTTGCATCCCGACATGGTTGTTCTTGACGGAACGTTGTGGTTAGGGAGATGCCCTTGTTTTTGGTGTATTTTGTATGCTGTTTAATTGATGCGAGGATTGAGTGGACGAATGCGTAGGCATGTCCCGAATTGTTCTTTTGGTCGAAATTTCGAGACCTAAAAGTTTATGGGTGGAGAGTTGTAACGCCGCTTTAATTAATATAATATTATATTAATATTTTTGAGTTACCGCTGACGATTATTTTGGCGACGAGAATATTTATATTAATCGATATATCTATTAATATATTTGGCGACGCTTCGCTCGTCCGCTTTTATTCCGCTTGGTTCGGTAAAATATTATTCGGACCGATATTTAATTCCGAATTATTTTAATTAATTGATAATAATATTATTAGATATTATTAGTGTGTTAATTAATAAAAATAAGTTAGGGTGTGAGGATTAATTGTAGAAATGCACCCCGCTTACTGTAGAAACAACATAAAAACACATTTTCCTCATTTTCCTTCTATTACAACACAAAGCCAAACTTAGCAACATAGAGAGAAAGAGAGGGTTTTGGAAGAAGAAGAAGAAGAAGAGCAAGAGCAAGAGCAAGAGCAAGGTTTGGATTTTGTGGAATCATCAAGAATCATCCAAGCACTTGAGGTAAGGGGTTTGATTTTCCATTTCATTATAGTTAGGGTTTTGTAATATATTTTGGATTTGGGAAAAATTGATAGGTTGATCCATGAGTTTGGTTGAGTGAGTGTTAAAATAACTTACAAAGGTTGAGTTAGGAGTATGGATTATTGGTGTCTTATTGTTAAGCTAGTAGGAATGAGTTGTTAGAAGAAGAAAATATAGAAACTGTTAAAATTATAAAAAACCAGAAAAGTTACACTGCCTGCATGTTGAATCGAGGAAGAAGACGAGTGAGCCATGAAGCAAGGGGGAGGCGCCCACCTCAGCTTGAGGGGCGGCCGTTCCCCACTCCAAGTCACCCGCCTCCAATCATGGTGAAGGATGAACGCGGCCCCGGTGCTGTGGAGGAGAGAAACGAGTTTTTGCTTTTAAGTTTTTCCAGATCGCTCTCGCATAATTCTTCATTTTGTTTTTGTTTATGTTAATTTCCCAAAATCCATATACTACTAGTTAGTATTAATAAAATATAATTAGGACATAAGTTAGCCAATTAAATTTGGAACCCGATTATGTTCCGATTTCTTTATTTTCTAATGACGGAAGCAAGTCGTCGAATTCAACGAAAATTGACGCGTTAGCTAAGTTCGACGTGTAGAACGTAGTGGTGAGGTTAGTTTTTCGAAATTACGAGTTTTTACAAAATGACTCGAAATAGGCCAAATCACGGTTTAATTGAATCGGATTGCGTTTTAGTCGATTTAAGGCACGTATGGACAATCCGATTGTGATGTTGACGATTATGATTAATGCCGGTTATTAGGAATGGTCAGCGACGATTATTGATGTTTGACTATTTTTCCGTATTTGGAATTTGGTGAATAAATTGATAATGATGTGGTGTGATTAAACATGATGTTTCGCATGTGTATTTATTAACGAATACTTGATGACATGCGATGCGGTGATAGGTTTATCTGGATGTGGATGAATATGGCGACGTGGACTTTATGTCAATTTTGATGAGCGATGATGATGTTTTTGTTGTGTTGTTTTTTGTTATCGATTCACATACTGTATCAATAATTTGTGGCTTTTATGCCTTTTACGATGGGCTTTATGCAAATGTTCCTAATTATGGACAAAGCGGTACCACATGCATAATATAGTCGTGTCTCATGGATTCGTTATCTTTATGTTCGAGTTGTTTACGTTATTTTAATTGATGGATTATGTGGAATTGCGATGATATATGATGTTTTGTTTGATGATGATCTTTATGATGAACGTGAAATGAATATGACGTGATAATTTCATGATAACTATGCGATAAATATAAATGATGAGTTTTGTGATGATTTGACTTTAATGAAATGCTTAAGGAAAATATGATGTGATGATGTTTGTGACGATGGGCTATTATGCCAAAAGCGACGATGGGCATTAGCCAATTTATGATGATTTTGTTTATGTTGCTTATGTTATCAGCATTGTTTGATGTTGTTGTTTATGATTTTCGTGTTGATTAACGACGTATTGACTTGTGATGATTTCGTGGTGATGAAAGTTTATGTGTTGTTGTGATGTTTTATGCCGATGAGGTTATGGCGAGAAAGTGTTGATTATACACATTAGAATGACGATCAAAGTGAGTGAGATTTGGTTATGAGTTGGAATGCACTTATTAACCTATATCTTTTATGATTCTAAAACTATATATATATATATATATATATATATATATATATATATATATATATATATATATATATATATATGTTATCATGCCTTTAATTATATGTTTTGGATTATCTCACCCTTTACTTGTTTCTTGCTACCTTTATACCGTAACGGGTTAGTGAAGACTGAGTTTATACTGCACGTAGCTTCAGGTCGCCCGACACAAGTAGCACTGGGGAACATTCGTGTTCTTGTTGTTGTTCTTTTGTTGTTACCTCCTTGTGAATAAGAATCATACTTTTTGAAAACATGATTTGATGAGGGAGTTTAATAAAGAAGATGTTTTGATTTTTAAGAATCAATTTATGATTTCCGACGATGCTATGTATCCATAATTTATACTTTAAAGCAAACTGTTTAAAGTAATTTGGTTTTGAAGGTGTGATGCCTTAGTAATTGAGATTTTCTCCTCATTGCTAGCAAACCCCATTCAAGATTTCCATGTCAGCTCTGTTGTTGTGCTCCAAGCCTCATGCTAAAGCCCTGGTTAAATTTTTGAAGAATACTCACATACCGCAAGACACTTGTGCTGAAAAATTCGAAAGTTGTATTGCTAGACTTATTGCAGACAATGGTTTAAGCTTTTCTGATGCTGATTTGACTCCTGCCGGAAGGAAACACAACAAAGCCTTACACATTTGTGTGGGGTGTTGTTTACAGTGACTTCTAGCAAACAACCGCTAGTCTTCCAATTACTGGTTACTTACAAGATCGACTAGATTGATCCTAGGACATGTGTCATAATTCAATTTCATGTTTATATCCATTGTTTTACAGATTTGTATCTTTTAATATAAAACGTATAACTCTTAAACCATTTCTCTAAATTTGTCTAAGAAGATGCATTAATTGAATGATTTGTAGGCTAATAATTGGCTTTGATTTAAACTAGAAATTTGACAATTAAATGCAGGACTGTGTAATGCGAAACAGATAAAATATAAAGGATTTTGACAATGAAATAAAGACTTCTGGAAATCTAAAGTGTTTGACTGAACGAAAAGAACAATAAAGTAAAGTTTTCTGGAAAATAAAGTGTTTGAACGAAACAATAAGATTCAGAAACAAAGAAACTGTAAAGGCGAAGTAAATTTAAAATAACTTGAATTTGAATTATGAAAAGGCATTGTGATGGTGTTCAATACGTACATGTTATCTTCAACTCTTTTCCCTAGATCACGGTAATTTGAGTATGTGAGATTTTCAAGTACACAAGTGAACACACCAAATTCTAACATTAGAACACCTATTTATAGTATTTCGACCTTAACGACCTTGCTCTAAAATTACACCATGTTCGAAGCATGCATGCCTATTTCGTTTATTAGCCTCCACGCGTCCTCTGCAAATGGAGCCTTTTATTTGAATTTCGAATCTCACGCTAGCGAAGTGGATTTTTGTTTCTTTCGATTAAAATCATAAGTAATTCTCCCTTGGACCGCTTCAGCTCTTGAACTAAAGCTCTTTATAATTAAAACATGGAGATGCAAAATCGAAACCCACACCTTGCTCGAATCAAAAGGTTTAGAGTAACTCTAATTTTTCTAACCAATCATTCTTCAACACTCTTTTGTCGATGCCAATTTGTTTTAACTTTAGACTTATTTGAAATAGGTATTGATGTCATCTCTTTATCGAAATCGGCTAACAAATTGTCCCTCAAGAACGTTGATTTCGATATATATATATATATATAAGTAATCTTTCGACACTCATGGTAATTTCGATGATACCAACCTCATGATGACTACTACATCAGACATGATATTACCACCAACTTTCTGCAAAACGCCTAATCACCATGCTTTTTCTTAAACGCAGCATAGCGCTTATAGCTAATAATTAGCAAAACATCACCTCTAGGAATTTAAACCAACCTCTTTCTTTCCAATTAGGAAGCTACACGTATTCCACTTTTTCCAAAGGTCAAAAATTTTCATGAACCGCCAAAGACCCCTATAAAAGCGATTCAGCTTCTAGAATCTGAATTTACTTTCTTCAAATCATCTCAATCTCCAAGCAAACCTATTTCTCTCTTTCTCGGAAAAACTTGTAAAATCTTTCCCACAATGTCTTCTCCTTCTCCAGCACCATCGCCTCATCTAAGAAAACTGGAAAGTTAAAGAACGTTCCTTCTTTTGGTCACAAACCCGTGAGTAAAATCATCAACCTTGACAATCAAGAATTCATAACAATTCCCAAACTTACTCAAGAACAGAAAGCCATTTAAA